>BQKN01066708.1:2240-18506 GCA_022839385.1 Asparagus kiusianus | reverse complement strand
TTTTCTTTGGGCTTCTATTCTAGGAGCAATTGGAGAGATTAAGAGTGAGTTGTTGAGGGTTTTGGTGAGAGATTGTAACCCTAGTTTGTTCCTCTTGATTTCTAATAGTAAAAACTCCTCCCTCCTTGCCCCGTGGACGTAGGCATCTCGCCGAACCACGTAAAACTGGTGTTTTATTGTTTGTGGTATTGTTTTTGGTTGTGGTTTATCTTTTTTCTCGGCGATTGGTTTAGGTTCTCGAGGCACAACAATTGGTATCAGAGCTTCGGGCAACGCTTGGGCTTTTTGGAGGTATAGATCAGTTGGGAAGTTCATCTAGAGCTTCGATTGATGATAAAGATTGGATCTTTGTGGTAAAGTTTCTATCTTTTTTCAAGTTGGATCTATTTCCTATTTGTTTCACAATTGTTTGGGTGCTTTGAGATATATGGCTGAAAAAGATAAAAGTGGGGAGGGTTCTTCTAGTGTGAAGGCCGTCCAAAGTTTGAATATGCATTCTATGAAAATAGATGTGGAAAAGTTCAACGGCACAAATAATTTTGGACTTTGGCGATGCGAAGTCATGGATGCGCTAAATGCGCAAAATTTGGAAGATACGTTAGAGTTGGACGGGAAACCGGTCGACATTGATGAAAAGGTTTGGAATAAAATGAATAGAATGGCGTGTGGTGTGATTAGGCCTTACCTTACCCAAGATCTAAAATATGATGTGATGAATGAAACTTCGGCAAAGAAGATTTGGGAGGTCCTAGAGGGTAAATATTTGACGAAGAGCGTCGAAAATCGGTTGTATTTGAAGAGGAGGCTTTATCGCTTCCAATTGAAGAATGAGACATCCATTAGTGATCACATGAACCACTACACGAAGCTACTTGCAGATTTGGTGAACGTGGATGTTATAGTTGAAGATGAAGACAAGGTATTGTTGTTATTGATTTCCTAGCCCGACGAGGAATATGAGACCTTTGTCCTCACTCTTATTAATGGGAAGACATCTCTTTCGTATAGTAAGGTCAACGCAGCCCTTGTGAACTATCAACTTCGAAAGAAGGACAATGAGACTTCCATCGAGCCGGTTGTGGGGGCATTGGTTGCAAGAACTAAAAGTCCAAACCGTGGAAGAAGGTCGCAGTCTAGAGGGGGCATCCTGTAGTTGGTAGGAATCAGTGTGCCTTTTATAAAGAGGATGGACATTGGAAAATCGAATGCCCAAAATTGCAAGCCGTGAAGAATAAAGGGAAAGCTATTCAAGCTTCAGAGGTAAATGTTGCCAAGGCTAGTGGTGATGTTTCAGATTCAGATTCTTCGGGCTATTCGTGCCCAGCTCTTCCGTCAGTTGATGTTGCCGACTCCACCGAGTGGATGTTGGATTCTGGTGCTACTTACCACATATGCCCTAGAAGGGATTGGTTCTCCAGCTTTCAGGAGTTGGAAAGAGGGGATGCTGTTCTCATGGGTAATGATCATAGATACCCTATTGGTGGTATTGGTACCATTCGGATTCGGATGAGTGATGGGATGATCCGGGAGTTGGCTGATGTGAGGTTCGTTCCTCAATTAAGGAAGAACATCATTTCACTTGGGGTATTGGAGGCAGCAAGCTATAGGGTGACCTTGGCGGATTCTCGCTTGAAGGTCACATCGGGGTCCATGATTGTGATGAAGGGAGTCAGACGGAGTAACTTGTATTATCTGCTTGGGAGCACGGTGATTGATAGAACGCTGACTACTTCTATGGCTAGACTGTGGCATTGTTTGGTGCTGGGATATATTGTTGGTTATACCGTGCACAGATTGTTGAGGAATGCTATGACCTACAGATTGAAGTCCTATGAGCACATTGGGATGAGCGAGAAGATCGAGGTGGAGTTCAGCACTTCTATCCATTGATCGAGGGGTCTTATTGGAGGTGTTCAGTCAGGTATTGGGGGGCTTTCCGAGGAGGCATCATCGGGAGGTAATCGTTTTTTTGTTTCCTATGTTGGGGATTGTACTAGGCATATTTGGGTTACAACCAAGTCCCGTTGGTATAAAGCCCTAGTAGTCCGTAACAGTTAGAGGAGGTGTATGGGCAGAAAGGTTACCAGTCGTACTTGTTCTAGTAGGGGTCCTTTCTTGCATTGGTGCCGAGCTCATGGCAGTTGGAGACACTTCAGAGGAGAGGAGACAATGGGGCGACGTGATGAGATGACGGATTTAGTGAGTCATTCTTTTCTGGAGGAGGATCGGCATTGGTTGTCGAGCAGTGGATCTGGTATTCAGGTTTCGACAGGTTTGGGTCATCTTATGAGGTTACCTACTGCTGCGTGTAGAGTTGTTAGATCTGGTGGAGCTGCTTCAGTTTTTGGTTGGCGTCGGATATTTGGCTACCTAGCACTTGGTCATATCGTGGATATGAGATTGGATCTGATTGCGCATTTGGGATTCAGAGGCTCGTTCAGCTATCAGTGGGGAGCTTTTGAGTTTGGTCTGAGCAGGTTTGTCACTTTGGACTCTCGGTAGGTAGAGAGTATTGATCAGATTAGAGGGATACCGCAGTGGGTGGAGGTTGATGCTACTCCACATTGGGTGGGGATTTTTCCACATACTCTAGGTCATTCTGCATTGTTTGGGATTCCAGCTGAGGTGGCACAGCGTGAGAGTCATTTATTTATGGGTGCAGATGATGAGGTAGTTGATTTGGATGCAGCTGGTGGATATGTTTTGGATACGGCCATTGTTACATCTCAGGTGGAGGTGTTGGATTGTTTTCAGATTGGGGTCGTTGATGATACTATCAGCCGCAGGTTGGATTGAGGGCCTTTGGAGGCCATTGGGTGAACTACGTGAATGCTTGATTCCTTGGGCAAGAGGATACGTAGGCAGTCTTTATGATGCAGCCGTTTTGGTGAGCGACATCGACATTTGGGGTGAGTGTTTGCACTCCCATTTGGGTCTTAGAAAATGAGGCATTTGGTGTAGTCGGTGTAGGCTCAGTTAATTGGTGAGTAGACATAGTTGGTTTTGGAGTTGAGTGTTCGCACTCCCGTTTGGGTCTCGATGTGTTGTGGATGGGGTCCGTTGTCATGAGTCCGTTGCCATGGCGTACTGGATGCAGCAGTTGAGGCATTGGTTTGATTGGTGTCGGCTCAGTTTTGGTGGAAACATTCGCCGAGGTGGAGAATTGAAGAATTACAGAAAATAGGAAGGAACCAGCAGGCAGACTGGCGGTCAACCGCCGCGGTCGACCGCCAACGTGCACACAGTCCTACTGGGATTCGGAGGTGATGGCGGTCGACCGCCGCGGTCGACCGTGGATGACTATAATGGATTTTCTCTCGGGTTTTGGGGTTCGGTCGACCGTCGCGGTCGACCGCCGAAGCGGTTAAGTCAGGGTTCAGTTTCCAGACCCGTTTCGTTTTGGATTTGTATAAATACCTTTTGGATGTTTTTAGGGTATGCAAGGCAGGAGTTTTTGTGCAGATTGTGAGGGTTTTCTTTGGGCTTCTATTCTAGGAGCAATTGGAGAGATTAAGAGTGAGTTGTTGAGGGTTTTGGTGAGAGATTGTAATCCTAGTTTGTTCCTCTTGATTTCTTATAGTAAAAACTCCCCCCTCCTTGCCCCGTGGACGTAGGCATCTCGCCGAACCACGTAAAACTGATGTTTGATTGTTTGTGCTATTGATTTTAGTTGGTTCTTTATCTTTCTCAGCGATTGGTTTAGGTTCTCGAGGCACAACAAACCTTGCATCAAAGAAAAAAGAAATTTTTATATTTATTGCACATGGGGAAATATATCATAATCTCCATGCTCTAATTTTGCAAGAAAATAATTTTTCATATTTTCAATTTTATTTTTATGATACAGAGAATGCTGAACCATACCTGATATTATTCTTTGTAATATTTTTCAAAGAATAAAAGTTAATCAATTCTTCAAGTACAAGTGTTGCTCCTCAACTGCTTCTTTGTAATATTTTTAAGGTGTTTGTAATTTGTAGTTTTACTTCGTCTTGATAAAAGCTTATTAAAGTTTTACTTCTATCAATCCCACAAACAACTTTGTTTTCTTTTTTATTTTTATTACTTTTATCAATTTAAATAATTATGATATTCAACCACGTGCATTGCACATGCATCTCAACCAGTACTTTAAAATTAGCAAGATCCAAACTCATGCTTCACGCATGACATTGAAGTCCAAAGTTTATTGCAAATTATGTCAGCAATGCGATAAGGTGGAGTCAGATTTGACGTTTTTATAGTAATAGCGCAATTACATTTTATCGGTTAAGAAAGTAGCGGAATAAACTAGAAGATCTTCTTTTAATTAAGTACGAATAAAAAATTGAGGATAAACTAATTTCTTCATTTACTATTGAGTCAGGTCTCAATCACTCTTTGTTTTGGGGTTCATCAGAAAGACAAACAAGTCAATTACTTACCCATTTGAAGTATTAATTATATAGTTGTTGTGATGGTATCATAACACTGTAGCAATTTATATAGTGATTTTAATCAGCTGATTTAGCTGATCCCGATCCTTTTTTTTTCCCTCTTCTTCTCCATTTCTTATGAGGAGTGATAACTATACTGTTTTTTAAAACTACTCTACACTAAAACAGGAGAAGGTTATGAGATTATTGATGACTCATCAATTTTGATGGCAATTCAAGTGAAAATACTTCTCATTTTTGTGTGTACTAGTATAGAAATAGTTTGCAAAGAATAGTTAAGTTAGAATTATCCAAATTTCTATCAATAATTATCTCTTTATGTTTTTGATGTCTTCCTAGAATTTTAGTAGAAAATATCTCATTTGCATAACTAGATGTTTAGGAAACAATTTGTTAAGAATAAAATTAAGTAACCACAATATATAAGTTACTATGATGTACGAATCTATGTTCATTTAATTTTATATCGCACATGAAAATATAATATATACTTTTTTATATATAGAAATGAAAGTGTAGTATAATGATAAAGTTCTTTCGTAGTGTGAAAGAGGTTTCCCTTTCAAATTTTACTTATGCACGGTCTATTGTCCCCTTAGTTGGCACCCGGACAAAATTTAGTAGGCTTTCTATAGAAATTCATATTGAATGAAAGTAAAATTGGATATGCCCTAACACAAATATTAAAGTCCATGACTATTAGAAACAAAATAATTTTAAGATTTTTATTGAGACATGTGTCATGTCCTACTTTATCAATTACAAGTTAAAAATTTATGCTGAAGGACACAATACACATGATTTTTCCTATTGAGATCTCCATAATATGTTTTTAATGACACACCCAGGTTCCTTAAATGACACCAATAATGCCCTGAATATGCTGGCCATGTAAATAAACTTGAACTTTCTCCCTAAATTCATGAGGGTGAAGTGAGGACCATAGGCTTCATTCACCACAAGCCTAGACACACATATGGACTAAAGCCAAAATTATGTAATGTATACAAATAAAATGCAAGTGACCTAGAGTATTAGCGGGGGGCAATAACGAAAAACCAACGCTAAGTATCATAGTCTTCTTTTTCCTGCATTTTTAATAGTTCCCTCTTCTTTTACAGGCTAGCTTCCATGTGATTTCAGAGCTTCTCTTTGACATAGAAGAGCGCACAAGAGACAAAGGTAGTAGTTAAGACAGGGTAATGGAGTAGTTGGTGTGTTTGATAGATCCAAGTAAATAAAGGACATCATGTTGTAGCCTAATCCGCAAAAAAGTCTTACTATTTCTTTCCACTCCATGTTAATCCAAAGTTTGAGAGTACATATTCACTCTCATTTTTCAACTTTTTGGCTACACAAAGTTGAAATTTGAGCGCTTTTGGCGTTTCCGACAAGAAATTATGAACAAATGAGATGTGAAAGAAATTGAGCTTTGATTCTTTTAGAGCCGTCCAATCTTTTCATTATTAACAAGTGTTGAAACTGAGATGTAAGCTTAGAGGGTGAATAGGATTGCTATAAATTTTCGACTAACTCAGAATAACTAGCAGAAATAAAATAATAAGTGAAAAACTAAAAGCAAACCAATACATGAACACACGAGTTTTTTATAGGGGTTCGGATCAAAATCTTACGTTCACACTTCCTTCTCGTGAAGGGTCTTCTTCACTATGATCAGAGTTTATCCAAATTATAACCTGATTTGGTAGGTTTTAAAGATCGCACCCTCAAATCTTCCCGAAACCAGTCGTCTAACCTAACTTTTTACAATAATCTGAAGAAACATAACCCTAATTAGCCAAACCCTCAATTAACTTGATTTGAGTATGCCAACCCTCAATTACTTCGGCTTGAGTACGCCGTCAAACTCACAAGTTTGAAATATAACCAACTCAAAATAAATAAAGAACAAAAGAACAATCTTATAGCCCTTTACCAAACCGTTCTCCAAATCAATATAGATGAAGATTCGTGAGGAAGCAATATAGTTTTATAGGTGTAGGGCATTCCTTCTCTCTCAATCAAACTCTGATGAAAAGCATACTGAAAAAAAGTTGAATGAGGCTCAGGGGACTAGATCAACTCTCTCTCTCTCAAACCCTAGAAAAGACCCTCCTTTTTATGCAACTCTCTCTCTCTCTCTCTCTCTCTCTCTCTCTCTCTCTCTCTCTCTTATTGTTGTCTTCCTACAAATACAATCTCCAACTCTTCTTATATAGGACTTGATAGAATAAGAAAGAGATACTCTAATTAGAGTTTCAATAAAAGATCAAATCAATTAATAAACATATGAGACTAAATTTAAAAATCTGCCAATTCGTGTCATAACCATCGATGGTGGGTCATGATCATCGATGGTCCATTGATGATCATCGATTGTTGACTGTAGTCTATCGATTGTGTAAATTTTAGTTTTTAGATTTCTCTGATTGTTGACTATAGTACTATCGATGGTCTTTGTGATCATTGATGGTCTATTATAGACCATCATTAGTCCAATTTTTGATTTTTTGATTCTTTCCTGTAGTCCATCGTTGACTTGCTTGACCATCGATGTTTCAAATGCTAAAATCAACATTCATGTTGATTTTTGTATCATTTTAAACCGCAACTTCTTCATACATGTTTATATCCGAAATATATCATCTCACAAATATATCAATAGCAAATAAAAGTTCATTATAAATCAAGCAAAAGATATTGCACGAATAACATTTTGCACGAACAACATTCTAACAACAAGATGTAAATTATGAGTGCAACCTTGAATCTCCAATGAACTCTAATTCAATTATTCTATGTTGTATGATCTTTTCTTACCAACTAGAAATCTAGCACTTACAGATGCACTTGATAAAAAAAACACATTAATTGTTTTACATATTCTTATTTTATTAGATATGAAAATTTATTTTATCTTGTTCATAATGGGAAGAATGTACGTTATTAGTAGATATGGAAATAGCGAGGGTTAGATGATTTTGTAATAAGAAAAAAAATGACCTTTTAACATCCATTATTTGACGTTGATATTCTCCCGTACGAATTTCTTTATAACTTGGTGCAGATATTAATATAGATATATGGAAACTTAGCTCTTTTTAATTTGCATATAATTGACCTTTTAAAACATCATCACTTTTTCTTTGTGTCTTTTATAAATTCATAAAATATAATGGATAAAGGAGCTTCAATTTTATTCTCATGTCATTAAATAATTTAGAATATTCTTGAAGGAGGAAAGATGAAACAAAGAGAAGGAACAGAAAGTGAAACACTATTTCTTGTAAATTTAAACGATCTAGAATTTTCATATCTTTAATGATCTAGAATGCTCTTGAAGAACAAAAGAAAAATGAAAAGTTATTATTATATTATAATTCTATCCTTTAAATTATGAAAGACAAGAAAGAAGTGTCTTTCATTCCTCCACTAAGTTTTTCAAATGCTAGTATCATACTTACTTTAAAAGCACGAGTTCAGGAAAATCTTTTGGTAGTAAAAAATATCCTTGAAATTCAAATACAAATCCATCTTTTGGTAGACAAAAATACGATTGAAATTCAAATACAATCCATTAAGTAAGAGTAAGTTGATAAATTGATGAGTTCTTAATTCAAATACAAATCTATTAAGTAAGAGTAAGTTGATAAATTGATGAGTTCTTATTGGATATACATAGTATGAAGATAAGAATATAGTTTAAATTGAAATATAAACCTGAATGAAATTATTAAATGCAAAATTTATAAATGTATACAAGATGAATGACGTATATGTAAAAACCAAACAAATTAGTGAGACAAATAATGTTCGCCCCAAAGGTCGAACCCCAAAACAGCACAAGCCTACAAATGCACATAATGTGGATGATGTATTTGTAAAATCCACCAAACAAATTAAATAGACAAAACCATTCTGAAAATTATAAAAAAGGAAAATTAAAACAAACGACTGTGATATGAGGACACAACATGGCGATCTCTCACCAACTAAAATTCAAGTAGTTCACGGTACCGCATAATTAGTTTCAAAGTTTAATTATTCTATTATTATTTAAATAGAACTATATATTTACAATTGTTATCCTCTCAAATGCAACATCACATACCAATATTTATAAGCCAAGAAACTACAATAATTTCTATAACACTTTCATCTCCTTCTACATGTATATGCATTTGTTATTTTCTTCTTATTAGGTTAGATTAGATTATTTTAAAGTAATTAATTATATTGTATATTTGATCTTTTTTCATATCAAGAAATATCAATAATTCTTACAATACTTTCATCTATTTTCTTCTTATTGGATTAAGTTAGATTATTTAAAGCAATTAATTATATTGTATGTTTGATTTTTTTTCAGATCAGAAATTATAACAATTTTCATAGCATATTCATCTCCTTCAATAGGTATGTGCCTTTGCTATTTTCTTCTTATTAGATTAGATTAGATTGTTTAAAAATTATAAATTATGATATTACAATAATTTTCATATTATTTTCATCTATTTTCTTTTTATTAGACTAGATTAGATTATTTTAAAACAATTACTTATATTGTATGTTTGATTTTTTTCAGATCACAAAGTTTAATTATACTATTATTAGTTAAATAGATACTGTTTGTATAAAAATTAAAGAGAATTTCACACATATCTTAGATTTCAATGCTAATATTTACACATGGGTGTTGGTTAAAATAAATTTCATGTATGAGCTTTAGATAGTTTAATTTTTTTAACACTCAAACTCTTATAAAACCAAAAGAGAGTAGCAATACTATAGCTATATATATCTACAGGACCACAGATATTTTGAAAATAAACAAAGAAACTCACACAAATAAAAACCATATTGATTACCCACACGCACCCACTATTTTTAAAACCACCATTCTCCATCTACATCTATTATATATCCACGTACCAAATTAAACTGTTGGAGTTTTCCCTCACCAACTACACCATTGATTAACTCTTATTTTTTCTTTGTACTTAAATTATATAACATTCATTACGATGGGGACTCACATGAGTCCTCTGCCTGCCTTGAACGTCCAACAAAAAAAATAATGCAATTGGCATTGTAGTTAATTAATAATGAGATCCTATCATTATAAACAAACTAAGTAAAGGTTAACAATTCTTAAGAATGTACTATGTTCTCCTATTTTTTTATTGCAAACTTGTTAGTTGTTTATTCCTGACCCCAAGAAATTTTCAAAATTAATCGTCTATTTCATAATTTTTAAAAAATGTTTAAATAAAACTTATGACAAATGTAATAATCTATGTTTATAGATTTTAACTCAAAATAAATCTGACTTATTTTATAATAAGAAATAAAAAAATTAATTTTGATATTTAACCATGTGCACTATAAGTGCACAAGAACTAGTAGATAGATAGATACATAGGTTCTTTGCCTCTTTTTAATATGATTGTATTTTCTTGTTTATTAGTAAAAACTGTCGATCTCCTTATATATTCATTTAAGAAAATTGGGCCAAGGCCCATGTTCTCAAAAAAATATAATTCACCTTGATCACTTGAAAAAAGGTCGATTGAGGCTATTTTTCAACGAAGACATTTTTTTCTTTGCACAGTTATTACATTCATGCTATTTTTAAAGAGCCGCTCAGAGGAGAGATTGACAAGGCACTTGATTAATTCATGACGGTTTGGATAAAAACGACGCAACCCATCTTGCATGTCACAATAGGGGGTGGGACCCACAGCCAGATGTGAGTCCCACCGCCTGTATGTGGCACACAAGATGAGCAGCACATCTCACGTGTCAAATAGCAATGTTCGGATAAAAATTATTTTAGACTGTTCTTTTGTAAGATAAGAGTTAATTTATTTTATCACCTGCGTCATAGTTATGTAATCCCTTACATTGGAACGATAGTAAAATAGAAAAAACGTAGATGCAAATTTGGTAGCTGCATAATCTAATCCCTAATCTCAGTGGTTAAACGTGTCTTTCAGCTTATGGATATGTTTATGTCATAAAATTGATTATATTGATTAGTGGATATTTAGAGGGTTTAGGGTCCCTTGATTTTTCTTGATAGCTGATTAATCAAGAGGAAATAGATTCTCGCACTGGAAACACCCTCCCGCGTGTCCTCTGATATTCAAGTTAGTAATAGATTAAACAATGTTGCAGAATCTAATTTCATGGAGTAATTTAGTAGTTTTTTTACGTACATTCGAATAATTAGATTGCCTACTATTTAGAAGGTTGATAAGGCAAATCGGTAATTTGACCGAGTCAGTGCAAGCGGCTGATCAGACTACACTTTATACGTGTTTGCAGCATGTTGAATGAGTCATTTTCGCATTAATGTGACAGAGACAGAACGACTGAAGTGCTAGCATGGCAGTCATAATTTCGGGGCGAATGTTCATGATGACTCTGACTCAACATTATGATGGTGAGTAAGCGGCAAAGTATGATCGCTGAAGCTGATAGGTCGTCTTGTTATTTGAGATATTCTCTAGCGAGGGTCCAATAGAAGATGCATTTCATCCCGAACCCGGCTCCTCTTGGCATTCCCCTACTCGAAGATGCCTTTCATCTTGGATGTGGGGTGTCAGGAGGGTCGGCGACGCTCTCACCTGGGTCAGGCTTTTAGATTAGTAAGACTCAGCTTGTTAATTATGACACGTGACCGATTCTCCAACATGTCATTAGACTTGGTAATTCTCGTTATATAACAATATAGATATTTCAATATTGATAAATCTTTTGTTCTTCTCAGACGGAGGAAAAACTTAGGCACAAAAGAGAGCTGGCGGATACCCACAATTTGTTAGTGTGATCTTTCTGACCAAGCGTATCAAACGTCCAGGCGTTGCTAAGGAGTATCTCGAACGCATGGTCTCAGACATTCCAAGATGTTAAATTCTTATGGGTGCTTCATACAAGAGTTAAACCTGAAATATTTGAGTAATTCTGATAAGTGGCTTAGTAACTCAGCTAGATCCTCTTAAGTAACAATCTTATTTTCAAACGAGGTTAAGACGGAAAGCTCGAAATTAATCGCTCATCGCATGCCTTTCCTAAACTTTTGGACCGAGGGACAGAAGGGGGGCAAAAAAATTTCTAGTTTGCGGCTATGAATCTATGACGTGTCACACTATTAATGTTACAGTAGTTGACGAAAATTGGGGTGAAGACGTTGCATCCACAGTCCACACGGTACAGGCATGACGAAGCCTTTTGTTGTTTTCTTTTCAGCTTTTTTGTAAACTAATGGTCGTATTAGATGTGGAGGTGGTGATTTTGATGTTCATGGTTTAAAATTTCCATGTTCTAAATTAGGGGGAACTATCAACCAGTTATATCCCAATTCGTGGTGAGTGACGATGATTTGTCCGCTCCTCATGATCTAGCTGGTAGGTTGTTATACTTTTTTAGACGTGGATCTTTTAAGCACAAAAAAAAAAAAAAAGAGAGAGAGAGAAAAAAAGAAGCGTAGTCTAGTTTAGACAGAATGTCAATTTGCTTCAATTTTAAGAAATTTAAACCGAGAAAATTTTCAGATTGGGAGCTATATGTTGTGACGAATCCAAACAAATTATGCGCTTATAAAAATTGGTTCTAATTCTTAGAAATTTATGCAAGAAATTGATATTTATAATGTATAACTTGCATATTGTTGAGAGCTGCGGAAGCCAAACAACCAAACCAACGTGCTACGAGAAATCAAATCAAACGAACATCGAGAGAAGGTCAAACGAACCAAATCAATGCCACAAACACAAACAACCAATTTTAACGTGGTTCAGCAAGTTGCCTACGTCCACGGGGCAAGAAAGGGATATGGTTTTTCACTAATATAGAAGAAGAGTACAAACTGAGATTACAAATTACTCAAACTCACCAAAATCTCACCAACAAATCTCTAATTCTCTCCAAACAAAACCCTAACCAATAGCTCAGAAAATACCTCTTTTCTGTGCTCCAAATATCCTCAATTTTCTTCTTAATTCTCTCTTCCAATTATTCCATATATATAGAAATCCTAAAATCATAAACATACTAGGAATTCTAAAACAAAAAACAAAACAGATTAGGAATCCTAATAACCTGTTACTAAAATAGATTTGGAATCATGTTGCCAAAACAGATTAGGAATCCCAATAACCTGTTACCAAAACAAATTAGGAAATATATTAGGAACCTGCTATCCAACAATTCTCCACCTCGGCGAAGTTTTCCAAAAACTAAGCCGACACCAATATCAATCAAACGCCTCACTTATTGCGTCTAGTACGAAGTGGAACAAATCCACGACAACGGACTTAATCCACAACAAGTCGAGAACCCAAACGAGAATGCGAACAAACTCCAAATGTTGGTATCAACTCACCAAACCGGCTGTATCATAAATGACTGCCTATCCTTTTGCCCAAGGAATCAAGCATTGAACCCAAACGGCCTCCAAAGGCCCTCAACCAAATAGAAAAGTTTGCAACTCTTCACCAATATCACTAACGGATCTGCAACTAATAACGCTCCCAATGGCCCTAAACTGGAACAAATCAAACACCTCCATCCGAGGTGAACCAATGGCCGTATCCAAAACATGTCCACTAGCTGCACTCGAATCCAAAACCAACTCATTATCTGCATCCAAATCCAAATGATCTCCAAACCGTGTTACCTCAGCTAGAATCCCAAACGATGCAGTATGATCTAGAGTATGTAGAGTAATCTCTACCTAATACGAAGTAGCATCACCCTCCACCCGCTGTGATATCCCAATGATCTGATCAACACTCTCCACCTGCCGAGAGTCAAATGTGACATACCTGCTCAGAACAAAATCAGAAACTCCTAACTGATAATCAAACGAACCTCTGAATCCTAAACGTGCAATCAGATCAAATCTCACATCCTCGATGTGACCAAATGTTTGGCAACCAAATATCCGACGCAACCCAATATCTGAAGCAGCTCCACCAGATCCAAAATCTCCACACGCAGCAGTCGACAACCTATGATCAAGATAACCCAAATATATCGAATCTCCAAAACCAAAACCAAAACCAAAACCAATGCTCGACAACTAACATCGATCCCCCTCCAGTAAGGAACGACCCATCAAAACTATCATCTCATCTCGTCGCCCCAATTTCTCCACATCAATGAAGTGTCTCAAACCGTCATGAGCTCGGCACAAATACAAGAAAGAACCCCTACAAAAGATAAAACGACGGGTTACCTTTCTGCCAATACACTTCTTCCAATTATTGTTGACTTCTAGGACTTCACACCAATGGGACCTGGTTGCAACCCACCAATACCTAGAATAATCCCCAATTACGGAAACCAAATACCGATTACCTCCTAATGATACCTCCTTGGAAGGCCCCTAAATGCCTAACTGAACACCACCTAAAAGACCCCTCGATCGATGGATAGAAGTGCTAAACTCTACCTTGATCTTCTTGCTCATACCAATGTGCTCAATGGATTTCAATCTGCAGGTCAAAGCACTCTTCAACAAACCATGCACAACATAACCAATCAAATAATACAGCTTCAACAAATGCCACAGTCTAGCCAAATCCAAAGAAGTCTTCAGCTCTCTATCAAACATCGTGCTCCCAATCAAATTATACAAATTATTCCTCCTGACGCTCTTCATCACAATTATGGACCTCAATGTGACCTTCAAATGTGAATCGACCAAGGTCACCCTATAGCCTGCTGCCTCTCAAACTCCAAGTAAAATGATGTTCTTCTTTAACTGAGGAACGAACCTCACTCCAACCAACTCCCGAATCACTCCGTCACTCATCCTAATTCGAACGGTACCGATACCACCAATAGGATATTCATGATCATTACCCATGAGCACGACATTCCCTCTTTCCAACTCCTGAAAGCTGGAGAACCAATCCCTCCTAGGGCAAATATGATAAGAAGCACCCGAATCCAACATCCACTTTGTAGAGTCGGCAACACAAAATGACGGTAGTGTAGATAATGAGTAGCCCAAAGAATCTGAATCTAAATTATTACTACTAGCCTTGACAATATTCACCTCTGAAGCTTGAATAGCTTTCCTCTTATTCTTCTCGTCTCGATCAACCAACTTTGGGTATTCGGCTTTCCAATGTCCATCCTATTTATAAAAGACACACTGATTCCTACGAACTCTAAGATGTGTGTTTTCGTTAAAAGTTGGTTTTGCTATGGAATTCATTATATCTTCGGTCGATTACAATAAATTCAAAAGAAATAGTCTTTTTATAAGACCTCTTTTACACAACAAAATGAAAGTTACAACTTTTTAGAAACAAACACAGGATCGTTGTTTGGATCGCTGCTTGTGTGGGATCTTTGCCTGTGCCGGGGGTGCGTTAGCCCGTGGACCACCGATTCACAGATTCTAATTGAATCGTGAAGGTTTTGGGGATTCTTCCTTTGTTTATCGAAGTAAGAATTTAAAGCGAATATCTTATCGATGTAAGATATTCACTCTTCTAAAGATCAAGTCAGAGCTAGATCTCTAGGAATCGCCCAAAGCTTCTTGAGGATGTTTGTAAGAAATGAAGACTCTCTCCCTTGCTCAAATTCACCAAAAGCTTAAGTCTCTCTGCCCCAATCTGCCCTCTCTGCCCTTATTTCGTGTTTAGGGAGGTATTTATAGGGGTAGAAGTACACCACAGCGAACCTGGGATAATATAACAGACCAAGTGTTTTCTCTTTGGCCGCTGCAGTCTACACTGCCGCGGCTATTGGCGCGGCAGTAGAGACTGCCACGGCCAAAGAGGCAGTTACCAGCACGTTTTATCGTGCTTGAAACCGCTCTCCCATGACCTTCAACCGCCTTTTTCGTGGTTTAACTGCCTTTCCACGTCAGTACACGTTCTATTTCTGATATGTCGCCACGTGGACTTCAGAAACTATCGTATAACTGCCTTGTAACCGCCACAGCACTCCTTTAAAATAGCCGCGATACCCTAGGTTGTAGCGCCTACGCCGCGACACTATAGGCTGCCGCGCCTTAGCCGCGGCACCACTGGTTGCCGCGCCTTAGCCGCGGCACCATAGGTTGTCGTGCCTTAGCCGCGGCACTATGTCCTGCCGCGCCACCATGTGTTATTTGACGACGTGTAAGTTGTTCTTCCATGTTGTTTTGACTGGTATTAGGATGTCTGTGAGCAATTTTTGACGCCTACAGATACCCCCTCCAAAGTATCTCAGACTCAACATTCTCAGAGAAGAGTCTGGGACACTTTGGATATGATAAGTTTTTCTTGCAATTTCTTCAATGCTTTGTTGAGGAAGTTGCATAGAATGATCTGTGAATGGCTTCAATTCTTGACTTCTCCATCTCCTAGTCTATTCAGTGCTTTGTAGAACAGCTAAGATTTCCCCGGTGCTGCGTTTATCGCGTGACCGTTGTCGAAGTCTTGAATTAGAACTGCCGTTGAAAATTGGAGAAGCAGTTTATACTCATATACTCATCGGAGTGTTCGGGAAATAGTTTAACCTCATATACCCGTTGGGAGGTAACCAGGTTATTCTTAAGAATATTTTGAGTGATATTCTCCAGAAACTTCCTGTTGATGATAGGGAAACAGTTTAGACTCGCGTACCTATTGGAGTATTCAGGTTATTCTTAAGAATATTCTGAGTGATATTCTCCAGAAACTTCCTGTTGAAATTAGGGGAGCAGTTTAGACTCGTATACCCATTGGAATATTTTGGTCTCTTTTTTGTTGGTAGAGATGAACCCAGAATTGGAGAGGAAGAATTTTATATTCTATCTCCTGGTCTCTTGTTTGTTGGTAGAGATGAA
>BQKN01066706.1:1522240-1533499 GCA_022839385.1 Asparagus kiusianus | reverse complement strand
TTATAATCCAATTTAGGTGAATAAAAAAATAACGTTATCCCTAGACTTTCGTCCAATAATTACATCCAATTATTTGGACTTATAATATATGATATACGACTCAGATTTGGGTAGGAGACGAAGTTTTCTTCCAAAAATGAGCGTTTATTTTATATTATAGGAATAAAAAATTGGTACTGAAATTCGTAATTATTGGATCTGTCCTTCTCGGACGGGTTAGGAATATAGTAGTGCATACATCCAACTTTGTATACTTTGTATATTTTTATTCTTGAATGTTTTGGCAGCACGTATTCGTTGTTCTCCGTGTACAATAAGCGTATGTTGTTCTGCGTTTCGGGCTATTGCTGATACGCATAATAACATCCGCACAGTGTACAGGGAGAACAGCGGGTAGGTGCTTCCGAAATTTTCAAGAAATGAAAATATACAAAGTATATGAAGTTGGATGTAAGCACTACTATATTCTTAATGGATAGAAGCCTTCCTATGACAGCCGATCAATTGGTGTAATTAGTTTCTACGTACGTTTCAAATATATTTTATGTAGAACTAAATTTATATTGTTAAATGATATATGAACGTATGTTAGATTTGTGTTGTATGTATAAGAGTCATGAATGTTACTAGTAGTTGTGTGATTTGTCGTAGTTAATAATTATATATAATTTACAGATGAGGGTAATTCCTGACAAATCATGGATAGATATCCCACGGCTTCATAGATTTTGTGACACGCGATACAATGAGGGATGTGAAGCCTTCATACGTTATGCAGAAATGAATCCGAGAAAATTAGCAAGTGGTGCTATGTATTGTCCTTGTTGCATGTGTAGGAATTTGAAACTGCTGAATAGTAATGATATACGGATCCACCTAATGAAAACAGATTTTGATGAAAAATATAAATATTGGAACTGGCATGGGGAAGGTATCACTGAAGATGAGGATCCAAATGTGCGTGTCGGTACGTCCGGTGGACAACGAATAGATGACACAGAAACAATGTTGAATGATATTTTTCCTCGACCTAGGGAATTTGAGGGTGATGATAATGTCGAGGATGATATCGGAGATAAAAGTGAAGATGATATCGAAGTTGAAGCTGAAGAAGTAGGAGATGATGGAAGTGCCGAAAATATTGATGATATGCATTCCTCCGCAGAAATAGAACGAATATTGAAGCTACTAGAAGATAGTAAAAAGGACTTATATGAGGGATGTACCGAGTACTCCAGATTTTCATTTATGCTAAAACTCCTACACATTAAGACACTTAGCGGTATGTCAGATAATTATTTTGAAATGCTTCTTGATTTGCTTCGAACTGTAATACCTGGAGGAGTGAATAGCATACCCTAAACAACTTATCAAGCTGAGAAGATTGTCGCTGCTCTGGGTCTAGATTATAATAAGATTGATGCATGTCCGAATGATTGTATTTTGTACCACAAGGCCAATAAAGACCTTCAAGAATGTCCGACATGTGGAGTTTCTAGGTGAAAACAACGTACAAATTCTTCAATAAGGATTATAACGGAGACAAAGATAACACAGAAGAAAATTCCAGCCAAGGTGCTTCGACATTTTCCATTAGCTCCTAGATTGCGAAGATTGTACATGAACAAAGAAACAGCGAAAAATATGAGGTGGCACAAGGAAGATCGAGTAGATGATGGTAAATTGAGACATCCTGCTGATGCGGTAGCTTGGAAGCACGTTGATAAAATTTATCCTCGATTTGCCGAAGATTACAGAAATGTAAGACTGGGTCTGTCAAGTGACGGATTTAATCCATTTGGGGTAATGAGCTCTGGTTGGTCTACTTGGCCAGTTGTACTAATGCCATATAATTTACCTCCATTGCTTTGTATGAAACAGCCATTTATGATACTTTCATTACTGATACCCGGTAAGCATGCACCTGGAAATGATATTGATGTTTACTTAGAGCCTCTAATTGATGAGCTGAAACAACTATGGTCTGAGGGTATTGTAGCATATGATGCCCATTTAAAAGAATCGTTTAGATTACGTGCTATTCTATTATGGACGATTAATGATTTTCCAGCTTATGCTAATCTGTCTGGGTATTTGTTTGTTGGAAAATTGCAATAAAGAAGATAAAAGAAAATTTGAATTGATTCCTTTGATCTCGATTACAACTTGATTACAAAAGAGAGGAGAACGAAATTGGTTCTTCCCCTTTGTTTAAAACTGGGTTCTTCACGGTGGCGATGGAATGCCTCCTTCGATTGCTTGCGTCGAATTTGCTCTCCGTTGACGATCCGACGTTTTGATTCACTGGAACGATGTCTTCTCCTCACGATTTGACGTTGTGGAGAACTTGCGTGGCAAGTTTGAAACTCTTGATGAGTTGATAACTCTGAACGAGTTGGAAACTCTGTAAAAGAGTTGTTTTGAACCGAAAGTTCGGTTAATAAGCCAAGGATCAAAGCCTCTTGATCTCGGTTGCTGAAGAATGCTTCCAGATCCGATGATTGAAGAAGCTCTTGTTGCCGATCTCTGGATCCGAGAATGCTCCAAAGCTCCTATGGCTCGCCTCGAAACTCCAACCGACCGAACCCAAGAAGCCCCTGAACTGAATTGATCTTCAGTTATTTATAGAGGATTAAGGGGGTGAAACCGCCCCTTAAATCTCTCCTAAGTGGGGTGCAACCGCCCTCAAATCGTGGGAAACAGTTTTAGAACCGTTCAACTCATGTTGAATGAGTCAAACGCCCACGTTGGCGTTCAGGACCCTAACCTCACGTCTTAGGAGTGAGACGCGAGGTTGGGTGTTGACTGAACATCCAGAACGCGAGGGTCGCTCGTGTTTCACTTGTTGTAACACGGGTTGACCCTGGCGTTTTGATGTTGTAACGCAGGTTCGACCCTGGCGTTTTGATGTTGTAACGCGGGTTCGACCCTGGCGTTTTGATGTTGTAACGCGGGTTCGACCCTGGCGTTTTGATGTTGTAACGCGGGTTCGACCCTAGCGTTTTGATATTGTAACGCGGGTTCGACCCTGGCGTTTTGATGTTGTAACGCGGGTTCGACCCTGGTGTTTTACTGTTGATACACGGGGAGGACCTCCGCGTCTTGCCTTGAAGAGATTATAATCTCTTTTGTCATAGCGTTGCAAAGATCATTGTCTTGTAATCTTCGTCTTGGCTCCTTGAGAATATGGGAGTCGTCAGATTGTAACTCCCGATGTTGATTGTGAAGGCCGTTGATTAGAGCTTTCATCAGTTATCGTGAAGGTCGTCAGATTGTAACCTTCAGCGATCTATGTGAAAGTCTTCAGATTATAGCCTTCTGGAAGTCGTCAGATTGTAACTTCCATCATCGGTGTTTGATAGGGGATAAGCTATCTATTGTGATTTTTAGACAGCCTACAGTATTCCACTATCATCTCCCGATACAGGTATAAAAATTAATTAATACTTTAATATATTTTATCAATTATTAATTATCTAGCTAATAGTGATCATTTGTTACAGATGCGGGTTATTCATCACCTGGCCCCTCTGATGCAGTACCAGAACCATCCCCTGATGCAGGTATTCAATATTATAATGCTCAATTATAATGGTTAATTATAAACTATATTAATGATTCTCCTTTCTTATGTAGGGGATACTTGGACACCTACATATCCTTCTTATACATTCCACACGGACTTGCGGCCAAAGACACAGGACTATCTTGGTTTACCTTTACCTCCAGCCTCTCATAAGTCTATGGCTGACGCAAGAAAGTACCATACACGTGCTGCGAGAAAATTAGAAGAACTGCGTGAACTGATTGAGGCACGAAAACGGGTTGCACTCGCAGCAAAGGAAAGAGAGATAGCGAATGGTAAATTGTATAAATATTTTTAATTTTCACATTTATATATTATATGATATATTATTATGTTATTATTGTAGGCGCTAAGGCGGATCGCATCGAGAACAGACGTGGCGGAGGTAAGCCTGATTCCAAACAACCGCCAAGAGGAATGAGGGCAATAATTCGGTGGAATAGTTCTAATTTGCCTGTTGGTCCATGGTCGACCCGCTTGAATGCATATATTGGGGTTCTAGTGCGTAGAGCGACCATTATCAACCCTTATTTTCAATTTCGAGAACTACCATGGAGCGCATACGAGGCGATATGGATAGAGCTTATGGTAACTACATATTGCTATTACTTTTTATTTATTAATAATTAGTATTTGATATTAAATTATCCTTCCTAAATGTGTATGTAAATCTACAGGACTGCTTCTGCCTTGAGGACTTTGAGGGGGCTTGGAATTATGTGTTCAATGTCAAGGTTGAAGCAGTTCTCAAACAATGGAGGCATGAGATCAAACATGAAACATATGACAGGTATGAGGAGGACTGGCAGAGGTTTTTAAACCTCGACCCCCGAGTTGACAAGGTTCATTTCACAGCTCTCCTCATGTATTGGGACAGCGATGCCTCCAAGGTTAGTTTCATGAAAATTACTTTATACTTTTAAGATATTAATTTATTGCATATTTGCTAATTTTTTTCTTTTAAAAAAGAATAAATCCACGAAGGGAGCAGAAAATAGAAGAAAGAAGCTGCATGACCACCACTTGGGCTCACACTCCTATGCCAATCTGGAGGATGTTTATTGTCAGGATACGATAGATTTCCATCTAAAGTTTTGATGAATTTAATGATTAGTATGATTATGAGTGTGATAATATATATAATATGACAGGGAAAATCATTAATGCCAATACACTTGAGGGCGAAAGCGGCGTATGGCATTTTCCGTGATAGATATAGGGGTGATGAGAAGAATCGAGATAAGATCAAGGCAAATCTCGAGTTGGTGGTGAGAATTATACATATCTTGAGTAGTATTATTAACTCTATTTTGTTAATATTATGAGGAAATGAGAACACAAATAACATTGTCTTTACCATGAAATAATTATATATTTGTGCTTTAGGAGGGATTCGAGGCTGCATCCAAGAAGGCTGCAACTGTGTATATGTCGCAGCAGGAGGAACAATCTGAGCCGGACCCTCACATGCTTTCTGCAGAGGACAACATTACTCTCACACAGAATTTGATGGGTCATAATAGGTATGGATGTAGAAAATTTGAATCAATTTGAATACTACGTTCCTATTTATATTTTTTTATCATTATTGAATTCGAGATTAAAATTTAATATTTATTTCTCCCTAAACATAGGAGAGGGAGATATCCTTTGCATGGTTTTGGAGCTTCACCCGGCGTAAGCATGAGGTCATCCACAGCATCCTCCTCCACACCATTTACATCCATGGGAGCAGCCCCACCTCGGTTCCAGGCTATGCCATTTGTCGCACGTATCTCTGCATATTTGCTTGACAAGATTGACCAGGAGCTACATATCCAGGTGACTAATGAGATGACAAAAGTTGCGCTGACGGCGAACTCGATGGATGATCTCCTGGGGTATGTCATGCAATATTTAAGCGGTGCGATTCCTCATAGCGCGTTTGGTGGTGTTATACGGATTATAAGCTCGCTTGGCGATAATTCCGGTGCTGGTCAGAGCAGCACTCAGGTACCTTATTTTTTTCTTAAAATAATAAATTTATTTATATTTAATATGTATTAAACACCCTTTAATGATTATTCAATTGACCATTCAGAGTGGAGATATTGGAGGGAGCAGCACACGTTCTCGTCACCGGGATAGAGATACTGCCGACGACGACGACCGATGAGGTTTATGAGGTTTTTTGTATATTTTTAATGCAATGAACAGCTTTATCTGTTATAACAATACTTATATGCGTGTTGGATGTATATATTAGACGGTCTTGGTTGATGCATATTTTGAAGTAGATAGTTGGATTTGTTTATTATGCTGGAATTGATTATATTATTGGCTGGATCTATGCATTATGTTGGATTTGAATGGAATTGTCTAAAATCTTGATTATATTTGGATGGTTGGATGTATTCATATATACAGTATTTATTGTATGTATGTATTGGTGTAATTGTACAGGGAAATACAAATTGTAATATATTTTTTTTGCTGGAAAAATAGCAACCTAGACGGAATTCCGTCTATACTGACACTAAACTAGACGGAAATTCCGTCTAGGTTGCAATAATCAACCTAGACGGATTTCCGTCTAGGTTGTTAACCTAGACGGAAATGTTACTTCCGTCTAGGTTGGTTTCCGTCTAGTTTAATCCAAACTAGACGGAAACAGAATAAACCAATCTACCTAGACGGATTTCCGTCTAGAAAAACCAACCTAGACGGATTATAGACCAACCTAGACGGAAATTTTCGTCTAGTTTGGTCGTTTTTCTACTAGTGATAGGACACAATAGTAGCGGATTATGATGACCCAAGACGTCAGGACTCCTTGGACATTGTGAACATGCTTGCTTCTTAACGTCTGAAGCCATCATACAATACTCCTCCAATCACAATACTTCTATTGATCAAAGCTTCTGTTCCCTTTTTTGTGATGTTAGACTTCAGACAAAATAAGGTTTACCCTCCTATTTTTGAACATAGAGGGCCTAGTGATTCATACTACGTTATTAACGTCACAAAGGAGACCTAGTCATGTCAAGCATATTAGAGCTATTAGAGTATTAGCAACGTTACGTAAAGCACTAGGCGGCCTAAGCGTTGGACCGATGCCTAGAGCCTAGGCGTCTAGGCAGAAGCCTAGGTGTTTTTTATTTTATTGTTTTTAATTATAATTACTAATAGTAAATGCAAATATTATAGAAAATTTAGGCGCTAGATTGATACCTAGGCAGATTTCTTAAGTGATAGTGGAGGAGATTTCACTGAAGGTTGGGAGAGGTATAGGATCGAGGTGTTCATAGTTGAAGTTTGGAGGAGGTCAAAGGACGTGAAGGCTGCAATGGAGGAAATCATGATCAATGCTTCAAGAGTGTAGTCTTGTAGGCAGACCACGCTCCCCTAAGCGCTCCCAAAACCTAGGTGGACAGCCAAAGTACCGTCTAGGTGCTAGGTGATGATAAGCAAATAGTCAAGGTACTGCTAGCCCTAGGTGTACGCTTAGGTGGGCCAGGCAAAAACTTTTTAAGGCATTGAATATTAGTGTTATATATTAGGACAGGCTACCAGGATAGAGCTATAAAAGTATGCATCTTATTTGCTTTAGAGTTTCTCTATAGACTATTATAAAACAGCGGGCAAAGGGGATTAGGTTTAATTTTCAACTTCGACATGGTATTGAAGAATCTAATTATAATAAAAAAAGAGAAAGGAAGAGAGAACATCCTTGAGCAGTGCATCGGCATCAAGATCTGGAAAGCCTCTATCCCAGGTCTTGTGGCCTCGGGAGTGGAAGCTACCCTCGGCCCTTGGGGAATCTTTAGCTCAGTTGCGCTACCCTATGCTGGATACCTTCAAAAGGAGCCATCCTGATCATTCTGCACCTTGTACTCATTGAAGGAAAAAAATTAATAAGCAGCTTCATGCCCTTTTTTCGCTGTAGAAAATAAATGCTACATGCCTTCTCCCCCCATTCCACCTAATCTGATTTGAATATATCATAATCCATACTAACTCATTTTCCTCAAAATCCAGCCAAAAACAGGATGGTGGCGAATAGGAGGCAATCTGGATTGGCAGCGAGCTCCCTCAGGAGGCAGGTGAGGGTCATTAATGGAGAAATCTCCATTCAAAAACCATTTTCTTCCACTTTGCCTCTACTGCTACCATGTAGGTCTGAGTTGTCACATGCTTCACATCAGTACAAGCAACCTTTCACGCCGTTCACAACCTCAGCTCTCATGCCCTTCGCATCCTTCCCTCTTAGAAAACCTAACCCCCCTCGCCTCCCCCAAACCCTTCACTTCCTCCGCTGAACTCTTCAAATAGTACCTATTCCAGACAAAGACAAGAGTATCCCACCTCTTCCTTTGGTCAAGGATCTTCTTGCTAATCAAGGTTGGACAGAGGTTGTATACTAGAAGAGAGCTTCCAAGGCTAGAGCAAATCTTAGGGCCCCTCTCCCCCTCAAAACTAAAAGGTGCTTCCTTTATAGGGACCTCAACCATATGGCAAGAAATTGCAACTTAGGGTTCGTAAGATGCTTCAAATATAAGAAGCTAGGGCATACCTCTGATCTTGCCCTTCTGACCGGCTTCCATCTCCAGTTTGCACTCACAACCCCTTATCCCCATTATCCCCACCTCCTCCTCTGTTAAAAACAGAATCCTCAAGCTCTCCTCCTTTGGTATCCTGTCCCTAGGGATGGGTCACCCTCTATCCTAGAGATCAAGTCTTGAATATCGCTTCAACATCAAAGATTGGGGCTTTTAGATCCTCAAAGTAGAAGAGAGCAAGTTTCTCATTGAATTCCCTTTCACAGAGCTCCGAGACCAAGAAGTCCTCATGGGATATGTTGACATGGGATATTTTGGTAGGACTTTTGGAAGATGGATAGAAACCAAAGGTCTCCAAACCTTCCCCAAACCAAAACTCTTTTGGATTAAGCTATTTGGCTTTCCTCTCCATTTGTGGGGTATAAATTTCATTATAGAGCTACTTAAGGATTGGGGTGAGGTCTTCGCTTGCTCCTGCAATATCATGTATAAGGAATGTTGGGTCCTTTTGTTTTGATGATGATTTACAAATAACTATATCTTATATTGTTTGTCTAGTGTTTGTGTTTTGTATCTATTCTAGGAAAACAATATGTTGAAGGTTAGATGGATTGCGCCATAATGATCATATCAAATAGAGGTTGGCGAAAAATTGTGAAGTGAAGCATTGCATTCAAGTTAAAGATCCAAGATCCTGTTTTATCCGCATAGTTTACCAAGTCGAGCTCATTGAAGACCTTCAAGCTTGGGTAATTTAGTTTTAGGTTTTATGTTATCTGTGTTAGATACTTTAAGCTCAATATCATATATACACACATACACGTTTTGGATTTATATATAGTTATATATATACAAGTTTTGGTTTTTTTGGTTTAGTAATGTAGATATAAAACAATTATATATTCATATACACTTTTATATGATTCATATTCTATTGTATTTGAAAAAATATTATGTTTTTGGTTTATAGACTTAACAACTATAGTTTATACTTTTTATCAAGTCTATAAAATCATTTTACATAGTTTTAAATTTTGGTTTATGTCAAAACATCAAATTTCATGCCTATCAAGTTTTTCATGTTTTGGACATTTTTGTAAAATAAAGAGATATCTTATTTGGGAGGTGTTTTTTAAAAACTAGTTTTTATAACATGTGTATTATCATGTTTACAATCATTTCCTAAAGTTTTATATTTTTTAGAATTTGTTTGCTATTTTTAAAGATAGTTTAAAAATCAGTTTTACTATTCAAAACAGGCTGATAACCTGTTATCAGTCGACTGGTCAGTCGATTAATGACGTCAGTCGACTGATGTGTCAATTGAAGAAATCATCTGGAATAATAAAAAGTTTCTATTTTGTTTTGGTCGACTGACCAGTCGATTGATGATCCATCAGTCGACCGATAAAAGTTCGTCAGTCGACTGGTGAGTTGGAAAATGCCTCTAACGGTCAGCTCATTAGTCGACTGATGGAAGCCGTTAGTCGACTGATGCTGTAACGGTTAGTTTTTTTAGCCTTTATCATGTTTTGGGTTTTTGGTCTTTTTGCCTTGTTTTCTCTTAGATTTGGGGTTCCTATAAATACCCCCACATATCTTCAGTTTTATTTAACACAAGAGAATTGTTTAAACAAGTTTAAGGGTTTTTGTGTTTGTTTAAAAGAGTGTTTACAAGTTTGGTTTTGTAAAGAAATTTTCACAAGGGCTTGAGGAGATCATCTATTGGTATTTGAGCATTCAACTCTTCTCCTTCTCTCTCTTGTTATCTATAGAGAAGTTTTCCTAAACTCAATCTAGCTTTACATTTATATTGTTTGATTATCATTTTATTAAGCTAGTATTTATTTGAGTTTAGTTTGTTTTATTTAATCTCTTTGTTACACACACCCACTTGAACTTTTAGTATTTTCATACATAGTATTATTAGGGTCGTGAGAGTTGTAACAGTTGAGTGTGAGCCTACATTATGTTCTCACCCATTATAGAGAATAAATTTATTTGTATTGTGAGCCTAATTATGTTGAACACTTTGTAATGCACATGTACATCGAGAGAAGTGTGCGGTGAGAGACGGGATCGTCCCAAGAGGAGTGTGATAGGTGGTACTACCTAGAGATAGGTTGTAATTCCTAACACTTAAGGAAGACACGGGCTAGAGACCAACACTTAGAGGGTGTAAAGTAGGATTACAAGAGTATAGATTGTAAAGTTTTCGGTGAACTAGAAAATCATATTGTGTGGTGTAAATGTTCTTCGGGTAAGCGTAGAAAACCCGGTTGTGATAGTGGATTTCTCCCCGGGAGTAGGGAGTGGAGACGTAGGACGGAAGGTCCGAACTCCGTGATCATATTGCTTGTTTGAGTTTGCATTGGCACACTCTTTTTGTTCATATTTTTAGCCATTGCCTCTTTGTTTATATTATCCACTATTTTGTTTACCCTTGTTTATATTTGTATATCCTTGCACATATATTATTCATATCTCATTTACTAGGATATATTTGTTAATGAATTTTAATTTGGCATAAAATCGGATTAGATTAGCAAAAATCCTATTCACCCCCCTCTAGGCTTCTTTCCTAGTGGCATTAGGGTGCTTTCAAGGAAGAGATAGAAGACAACAAAGTCCTCCTCAAAGCTAAGAGCCGCAAGGACATACCTAATTCAATCCCCTTGAGATATATTTCCCCGGTGAGCGGCTAGCTCCTGGAGGGCAAGGCCAGAATTGAATTTCATGGGAAGCCCATTTCAGAGGATGCTCTAAAATCCAAGAGAGGAGCTGAGTACCTTCTGTACGAAGGAGATTCCACCACCCAATTCTCTTGGAAAGATCTAATGGGTTCGGCCCTAGACTGGGACTTTGAAATAAGGCGATCTCTCTCCTCCGACATCATCCCTGATGACCAGAATCTCGAGGACCAGATAGCGTCTTCTGATGTCAAGGGTAAAAGAGTAATTTGTCTACATTTGAATTTGGAGCCAGATCCTTAAGGTGGAATGTTCCCTCCCAGCTTAGTCGCAGAATCAGGAAGGGAAAACAAGCTCTATTAGGGACGTGAACTCCTTCATCAATGCTTTGGTTGACTCATTGTTCCTCATAGATCTCCCTCTTAGTAGCAGACAATTCACTTGG
>BQKN01066706.1:1503621-1517176 GCA_022839385.1 Asparagus kiusianus | reverse complement strand
AAAACGACGAAACGGACAAACACCCGGAGTGGCTCGGCCTAAACCGAGCCATCTCAAGGTGGCTCGGCCCAAGCCGAGCCATCCTGAGGTGGCTCGATAGCCGAGCCACCTCAAGGTGGCTCAGCATGAGCCGAGCCACCTTGAGGTGGCCGGTTCCCCCTCCCCCCTTGTGTGTGTTAGCCACACGTGCACACGAGCACAGTGAAGAGAGGCTATAAATAGAGGAGGGGGTGTCTTATTTTCAAAGGTTGGATTTTGGAGGAGGCGAAGCCCTGCTGAATTGGAGACTCAGATCTAAAAAAGATCAGAACTTTAAGACTTTGAAGACTTGCTCATCCAGATCTGGTGCTCGGCGATCATCAACGTCAAATAAGGCAGGTGTTCGAGAGGAACCGGATCTCAGATCTCAGATCTACGTAGGTACACTCCGGATCAAAGCTTGGTTCTTTGATCCCGAGATTCGAGTGGTTGTTTCCTTGGTGAAACAATCCCTCCCGGCTATTATTTCCTTGGTGAAATAGTATCCGTTATACTACGTAGATCCGACCGGATCTAGATCTCGCGGTGGTCCACGGATAAACTCCGACGCAGGCAAACAACCCACGTAAGCGAGTGACCGCAAAACATGAGCTCGCGATTTGTTCGACAAACAAGGAAACAAAGTTGTAATTTTTCATTTCTTTTTATTTGATTTTCGTTGTAACCGGATCTTATAAAAAGACCGGATCTTTGTGATCGATAAACTATTACAAGAGTGTACAATGGAATCACTAATGAAGAAAGCAACTATTTTTCCCGCGAACAATAACCAGATAAAAGCAACACAAGTTTTGAAGGATCAACCCTAATAGAAACCCTAGAATTTGAGAGAGTGAAACTCTAAGAAGTGAATGAAAGCAAGAGTGATGAGAGGAGAAATTACCCAACTGTAAACAGTGAAGGAAAGATCCCCAGGGAAGACCGCGGTCGATCAAAGAGAGATTGACAGCCGACCGATGGGAAGAAAGAGTAGGAATCGACGAGTTGGGCAAAATGAAATGAAGGAATAGGATCGGGTCTCATGTGAGGGATAAAGCAACGGACAGGATTGAATCTGAGGTGAGATCAATGGTGGTATAACTTTCGAGTTTAGAACAGTTAACTAAACAAAAACCAAAACCCAATAAGAAAATAAAAAAACAAAAAAATTCCGTGTGGTCGACCGTGGCGGTCTACCGTGACAGTCACAGAGACTGAACTATGAGGCAGAAACATATACGGTCGACCGTGACGGTCAATCGTGAGAAAAATAACAGTAAAATTTTAATTAAACCTGGATTTTGTGAAATATTTCATTTGGATCTTTAAATAATTTTGTTTTATAAGAGATTATATGTATATATAAAAGCTTTTAGCTAGTAATCCAAGAAAAATATTTTATTTTAAAAAAAGTCATTATTGAAACTCAAAACCAACTATTCAAAAACAAAACAAAGATACAAAATAGAGCTCATTTTGGTACCCAAATATTTTTGGTACCGATAAAATTCGGGACATGACCCCTATCATGTAAGTCTAAGGCCCTAGGGTTATGAACCCATTTGGGCGTATTTTGTGCACCGATACGGTCAAAACAAAAATTGTAAACATGACCCATACGATTGCAATTTGTGTAATATAGGGGTTTGAATGGTTTGCATTGATCGAAATGTTGTGCACGTGGTTCATTTGCAAAAATAGGTTTTTCTTTGTAATTATTTTGCAAACGAGAATTTCTTTTCAAATCAAAATAAAACATGGTCAAATGACCAAAACGATCACAATATTCACATTTGTACACATGAGCATGTTTATGATTTATATTATGTGTGTGTACATGTGTATGAGACGAAGAAGCTTGATGGGATGCACAATCATGAATAGACTTGTCAGGCTTTTGTGCATTATGACAAAATTTTTCTATATGGCCTTTAAGACTGTAAATAGAACATTTGTGAATTTTGTCATACATGTGTGCATAGTGAATAGGTTTCTTAGAAGAATTATCATAGTACTTTGCACACAAGTCCATAAGCTTTTTGTTATCTGCAATACAAGTGTTTAGTGTTGAATCTAAGGTTGATATGTGTTTTTTCATTTGATTCAACTCATCATTGTGCATACAAGTATTCTTCTTTCGCCTCTTTCGCCGTCAAAGTGCCTATGCTACTAGAAGTAGGATAAACATGATTATTTATTATAGAGTTTAATTTATTTTTACTAATCTTACTTCTAACATAGCATCACATTTTTCATGAAGTAACCTAGCATTTTCTAATTTCAAAATTTCATTGTGTTCTTTAAGATTTAAATTTTTATTAGCAATGAGATTAAACTTAGTGACTAGTGTTTCATGAGAGGACTTTATATTAACATGCTTACTCTTCAATTCAATATAGCTATTGTACAATTTTTCAAATTCAAGTGCAAGCTCATCAAAAGTAATATCATCATCGTTGTCAAGCTCGCGTACCTCACTAGGGCTATCACCTAGTGGTAGTACACATGAAGATGAAGCTTCTGTAGAACTTGAAACAGAATTATCCAACCATTGTCGGATAGCCTCCAAGTCCCCTTGATGTGCTTCCAATAAATTCCATAGCGTATAAGCACTATCAAAAGAGTCAAGTTTGTTAGTAGATGATGAGCCAAAGGAATTAACTAATAATTCTAACAAAGACTTGTTCATGGTAACTAATCTATGATCATCTTTACACCATTTGGATTTCTCCAAAGTGGGTACACTATAAGCACACTCTATAATTTCCCATAAATCGAAGTATTTAGATCGAACAAAAAGTTTGAATATAATACACCATTGAGCATAGGGAAAAGTATTTAAACGAGGAGCAATATTAATAGCATAACCTAGACTAGATGCATCGTGCATATCCATAGTGATTATAAACAAGCAAGACAAATGCAATTAAAGCTAGATTAGCACAAAAAGATAACTTGAATCTTTAACTCAAGGCGATTAGACCTTAAATCAAAGAGCACCAAGCTCTGATACCAATTGCTAGATCCTAGAGGGAGGGTGATTAGGATCTTATGCTAATCTAATCCGATTTTTTTCCAATAAAAACTTATTAATAAATTATTCTTGTAAGATAGATGTACAAAATAATATGAGCAAGAATATATAATATGAACAAAGAGATATATCCTATATGGTGAAATATATGGAAGGATATATAAACAACACAAGAGTAAACAATTTAAACTAAAGATACAAATGTGATAGGGCAATATAAACAATACAAACACACAATATGATCACGGAGTTCAGACCTTCCGTCCTAAGTCTCCACTCCCTACTCTCGGAGAGAAATCCACTATCACAACCGGGTTTTCTATGCTTATCCGAATAACGTTTACGCCTCACACTCGGTTTTTTAGCTAACCGAAAACTTTACAACTACACACTTGCATTCACACTCTCCACCATCTAAGTATTGGCCTAGTCTGTATCATCCTTCTCAAGTGCTCGGATGCAACCTCTCCCTAGGTTCGTCAACCGACGCCACTCCTATTGGATTCGACCACGTCTCTCACCACACACTACTCTCGGTGTACAAGTGTATTACAAGTGATACTCACAATATAAGTTTAAATACAATATTTTGTTCTCTATAATGAATGAGAACACAATGAAGCTCACTCTCGCTAAATCACACACCACTACCCAACAATATATAGTATGAAAATATTATAAGCTCAACAATGGTGTGTGTGATAAAAGCGAACAATGAAATTGCAACTCAAGTTAATATAGCTAAGATATGAATGTGAATAATGAATTAGTAAGCTATATGAAAGATGAGTTCAGAAAACGTCTCAATAAACAAGAAGGACTATAGAATGATGATGAGGATGAGATCGTCAATTGGAAATGAATGCCTCTTCTTGTTGTAGAAAACTCCTCTTTTGAAACAAACCATAAACAAGCTTAAACACTTGTTAATCTCTTTATAAAACTCACTTTAAACAAAAATTCTTAGTAATTAGAAAGAGGAAGGAACTGGGGTATTTATACCCACTCAAGACATCAACCAAAACTACATTAAAAAGACCAAAATACCCCCAGAACATCAGATAAAAAAATAACCATTACAACACAACGATCAGATTGGCGGTCAACCGTGAAATACTGGCGGTCGACCGCGAAGAACAAAAAGAGGGCATACTGTTCTGGAAGGCAGGCGGTCGACCGCGGCGGTCGACCGCGAAAGACTTTGGACATGCTACGATCGACCGCTACAGTCGACCGCAAGCCATTAAAAACCAATTTTGGTTCCTGGACTGTAGGCGACCGTGGCGATTGACCGCAAACTGACACACAGAAAATACAGGTTTTGAACCTGTTTTGGCTGGCTTAAAAAATATGTTAAAAATATTAGATCATTTCCAAAAATAGTAAAACTTTGGGGAAAGTTTCTAAAAGAAAAAATAAACATGTTTGAAAAGGAATTTTTGGAAATACAATTTTTTCTTGTGAAAACTAACTGTTTTTGAAAAGTGTACATAAAACTTGTTTTTCATGAACAAAAAAATTTAACTATGACTTATGAAATCGTGTTTGTATATCATGAATACTTTGTATATGTATTATGAACTGTGAAAAACATATAAGTAAGAAACATCAACTATTGTTACGATGTTTTAGCAAAAATCATTTTCATAGAAAGAAAATCAAACTGTGTGTGCATATATGTTGAGCTTTAAACATAATCACACATATACGTTAACAAACTTATTTTTATACTTCAGGAAAGTGCATACATGATCTTGAATCTTTAACTCTTGGTGTATATAGCTTTTCACCATGTGTAGAATTCCTGAAAGGGAAAACAAATCACAAATACTAGAAAATAAATTAGTTATAAATTGTTTGGTAAATCATCATCAAAATCAAAGGGCCAACATGAGCTTCACCTTATAGGTGAACTTAACAAAATTTATTCTCTCTAATATGCTGATGATACTATCATTATGTGCAGAGCATTCATTCCTAACTTCATTGTTCTTAAATCTATTCTCTATATGTTTGAAGGCATATCTGGTCTTGGCATCAACTATGCCGAAACAAATCTTTCCTACTTTGGCAAGTCACCCACCAAAGGTGTCATCCTCGCCAACACTCTCAATTGTGCTCTTTTCTCTCCTCCTTTCAATTACCTTGGCATTCCTTTGAAAAAGGGAACCCTCGATAAGCAAGACTGGTAGTCCCTGTTGGACAAAATGTCTAAGAGATTATCCTTGTGGAAAAGTAATCAACCATCCATTGGAGGTAGACTCACCATAATTAACCCTGTCCTAACTCCATCCCCCTTTACTTCTTGTCTTTCTTTAAACTCCCCTCATGGTTAATCTAAGCAATAGATAGGATCAGAAGGAATTTTCTATGGGGAGGAAAAGAATCCTACTCTCTATGTAAGTCTCTAGTGAAATGGAGCTTAATATGTAAACCTAAAAAAGAAATGGGGTTGAGCATTATCAACCTTCATGATTTGAATCTTGCCCTTATTTACAAATGGATGTGGAAAGTGCTCCATAATGAATCATTCATGGGTAAAGTCCTTACCTCTTTGTACTCATCCCATTATCCTAATCCTAGTTGCACACCACCTGGCCAATCTACTTCAAGATTCTGGAAGGATGTACCCTATTGTAGTCTGGTTTTAAGGAGTTTAGTTCAATAAAATTTAAGGAAAACTTTCCGTGTCAAATACTGGGAAAACAAATGGACAGGGCCCAATATCCTAGCTTCCATATTCCCTGGGGCATACCACCTTTCTCTATCGGCCAATGTTAGTGTTAGATCTTAAGGGATCCTCTATAACAATGGGTGGAGATGACAGCCTTTAATCAAAAGACCTATCTCCATCTATGATAGATTAGAGGTCCAAGATCTAAAAGATTATCTCACCTACCTCCCATCTCAGCCCACTTGTGTCGATGATGTAGCTTGGTGGCCATTCCATCCCTCAGGAAACTTTACGGTTAAATCTGTATACACCTTCATCAATGGTACTGGACATTTATTCAGAGGCTATAATTTTATTTGGAAATTTACTACACCCCTCAAAGCGAAAGTTTTCTTTTAGGTCCTTAGTAAGAGAAAGCTCAATATCAAGGTGAACCTTAGCTATAAAGGCTGAACTGGTGACACTTCTTGCTCTTTTTGTAACGAAGAACCTGAAAGTGATGACCACCTATTCAACAATTGCTCCTATATCAAGTTGGTATGGGGCTACTTCATACCATTCCTGCATATATCTCCTCTCTCTCATGAGTTCAGTTTGATTTTGGAATCCAATGACTCATTTCTGGGGAATGAAGAGGATAGACTATTGTGGGCAGTTCTGTTCCCGTCCATCTATTGGTGCTTATGAAGGGCTCGAAACAACCTGATCTTGCATCAGTCGTAGGTATCTCCCTGTGTGCTAGCATCTAACATATCTCACTTTGTAATATCATGGACAGACAACTTTTCAGCCAAGAGAGTTGCCATCGTTCATAAAGTAGTGTCTGACAAGAGATTAGCACAATTGCTGCTGTCAGAGGATTCCTTATCCCACAACATGGCAAGAGTTGGGGATAATTTTTGAAGATACAAACTCTGATAAACTCTTTTGTATAATTATGAGTCTATACTTCTGCTTATAGTCTTTTGTGCTTTTTTTAGGTGTAAATAAGGGTTTGGTGTAAGCTCCAAATTTTATGTAAGCTCCAAATTTAATATACTCTCATAGCTATCTTTCTCTTGAATGCTTAGCCTAAGTTCCCCTCTTTGTCTCTCCCTTCCATCGCAATAGGTGATGACTATGGTCCTCTTCCTATTCTTAGGTGGGGATTCTTGGTTTGTGGCACTTAGGCTAGTGTCTTCAAGGTTAAGATTGACCTCTTTTGTTTTTGGATAATCAATGATATATGAGCAGGGCACCTCACATTGTTTCTTTTCTTTCTGTAAGAAAAAAACTCATTTTCCTCTCGTGTTCTACAAAACCAACTGCCTCATGAAGTTAGTTGATTAGATGAAACCAAAAAATGCAATTCATGTAGACATATCACTCTTGAAGGCCCGATTACACTCTCTGAGGCAAAGTATATACCCTACTTCAGAATGTTCAATCAGTTTCGAGTCTTGAATGCATATAAAGTTTCTCCGGCACACTTATGTATCTCATTTCTTGCTCAGTCCTATTAATTCCTGCATCGTTAATTCAGGCACCTTCACCTAATTCTTCTGTTCTCTTGCTGATGGTTGTTTTTATCTATTCTTGGCACCATTAGTATTAGTCCTACTTTGTCACTTATGTTATTTAATGTGCAATATGTTAAAGATTTTCCTTTCAAAATTTATCAATTAGTTCGATGAAAATTTTGAATTGTTCTGTGGTTTTTCCCTCGAACTTATGTGTTTCAGGATCTTCAAACAAAGAATAGAAATATATGAAAAACCATTATTTATTGCTGAGATAACTTAGGCTTATATAGGCCCATACAACACACAACTTACAAATAAGTCCCTATATATTACTAATATGTCAACACTCCTCCTCAAGATGGGCGAAAGATATCCACTAAGCATATCTTATCATATTCTCTAATCATATCTAATGAGCTAAGTCCCTTAGTCAGACAATCTGCTACCCTGGTCCTTAGTTGAAACATGACTTAGCTCCAGTAGTCCACTATCCAACTTCTCTTTGATGAAGAACCTATCGATCTCGATGTGTTTGGTTCTATCATGCTATACTAGGTTATTGGCGATACTGATAGCAGACTTGTTATCACACCACAACTTTATTTTAGCTCATTGATCCAGCTTCAGCTCCACCAGCATACTCTTTAACCATAGCAACTCAACAACTCCTAAGGCCATAGCTCTATACTCTACCTCAGCTGTTGATCTCGCCACCACTGACTGCTTCTTGCTCTTCCACGAGACTAAGTTGTCTCCTATAAAGATGCAGTATCCTGAGGTGGACCTCCTGTCATCAGCACAACTAGCCCAATCAGAGTCGCAATAACCCTCGATGCTCACATGTCCATTCTTTCTGAATATCAGCCCCTTTCCGGGGGCACTCTTTAAATATCTCAGAATCTGGTACACAGCGTCCATATGACCCTTCCTCGGATCATGCATGTAGCGGCTCACCACGCTCACTGCTAAAGAGATATCGGAACGTGTGTGACTCAGATAGATCAACCTGCCCACCAGCCTTTGGTATCTGTCACGATCAACTGGTTCTCCAGCTTCAGCACCCAGCTTGAACTTCTAGTCGATCGGTGTAGTTACAGTTTACACCCTAACATCCCTGTCTCTTTGAGAAGATCCAGTGCATACTTTCTCTGGGATAGGACAATCCCCTCCGCTCCTCGAGCTATCTCTATTCCAAGAAAGTATCGAAGCAAGCCAAGATCTTTTATCTCGAATTCCTTACCTAGTCTCACTTTGAGTTGGACAATCTCCTTCTCATCATCCCCTATAATAATCATATCATCCACATATACCGCAAGCATGGTGATGTGACCTTCATTTCGTCAAAAGAACATGGTATGATCGTCGTTAATCTGTCGGTATCCTATACCTATCATAGCCCACCTAAATCTTTCGAACCAAGCACGGGGAGATTGCTTCAGGCCATATAGAGACTTCTTCAATATGCAAACCTTGCCTACTGTCTGATCTGTGTCGAATCCTGGTGGAATTTCCATGTATACCTCTTCCACCAGATCTCCATGAAGAAATGTATTCTTCACATCTAATTGGTGTAGCTTCCATCCACCATTTACTGCCAGAGAGATCAAGGTCCGAATAGTGCTCATCTTCGCCACCGGTGCAAAAGTCTCATCATAGTCGATGCCATATGTCTGACTATATCCTTTTGCCACCAGACGAGCTTTGTAGCGCTCAACCTGTCCGTCTGGATTCTGCTTCATGGTGAAGACCTGCTTGCATCCAACTGCTCTCTTCCCTTTTGGTAGTTTTACTAACTCCCAAGTGCAGTTCTTCTCAAGGGCCCCTAACTCTTCATGCATAGCAGCTTTCCATTTTTGGTCCTTCTTTGTAACCTGCCAATTGTTAGGTATAGTAACAAAGTCCAGTAATGTAATGAATGCTCCATGTGCAGGATGGATGTTAGAATATGATACAAACTGGGCAAGATCCCAAAGATATCTATCAGGAGGATTTCCCGTATTATTACGAGTAGTCCTCCGTACAGATATTGGTGTGGGAGGAGTAGGAAGAAGAATGATATCACCTTGAGAGAAATCTGGTGGTGGTGTAGGTGTCTCAGGAGTCGGGGCAGGCGTTGGCAAGGGACTTGGTACCAGTGGCACTTAGGTACTGTTCCCGCAATTTGTTTCCCCTTCCTACTATAGGTAAGTAGCTCCCCCTAAGCCGTGGACCTAACACCTCTTGTCTCATTCTCCACTTCTTCTTCATTCTCCTGCTCCTCCTCAACCAATTCTCCTTCCCAAGGAATCGTTACAGAAATTAATTTCTCCACATTCACTGATCTCTCACCATTCTCAGAAATTGATTTCTCTACATTCACCAATCTCTCACCATTCTCCTCCTCTCACCTTATACTTTCAGTATTAGGCGAGTTACCAACGGATGAAGTTACCTTCCGGGTGTAATATGGCTCGAGTTCTCAAAAGTGCACATCCATGCTCACAAACAACCTTTTCTCCATCGGGCTCCAGCAAACATATCCCTTCCGAGTAGCAGAATATCCCACAAAGATGTATTTCACCGCTCTAGGGGCAAGCTTCCCGACGGATGGCCTGTTGTCCTTCACAAAGCACACACAGCCAAACACCTTGAGTGGAAGAAGCCCACCATTATCTCCCTTCAACGACTCACACGGAGACTTCCAATCCAACACTCTCGAGGGCATTTTGTTGATTAGTGCTGCAGCGGTCAACACTGCTTGCCCCTATAATATTTCTGGGACATTCATGAAGATCATCATACTTCTAGCAACCTCTAAAAGTTGTCTATTCTTTCTTTTCGCTACTCTATTGTGAGTTGGTGTGTATGGGCACGTAGTCTGGTGTTGTATTCCCTGAGCTGACAAGTATTCCCCAAACGCTTTGTTAGTATACTCCGTCCCATTATCAGATCTCAATACCTTCACAACAGTGCCATATTGAGTCTGAGCATACCTATGAAAGTTTTGAAAGCAACCAAATACTTCACTCTTATTTTTCATCAAGTACAACCAAGTAACGTGGGAGAAACAATCAATAAAGGTAACAAAATACTTGTATCCATTCATAGAACTTATGGGACAAGGCCCCCAAACATCTGAATGTATCAGGTGAATGCACGAGAACTCCTATGACCAGAACTTACATAAGAACTTCTAGTAAGCTTTCCAAACTCACATGCATCATACACAAGGTTCTGCTTATTTGCTTTCTCAAAAAGAGATGGATAAAACCTACTTAAAACACTAAAGGATGAGTGTCCCAAACGCTGGTGATGAAGCATCAACAGACTCTCAACACTCATCTCAGATCCTACTTCTGCTCTCTCTCTATCATTGATACCAACGCTGAATCCAGCCCTTCACGATCCAGATACCACAGTCCACTACGCCATGTTCTAGTCCCAAGTCTCCTCCCTGTCCCCTTCTCCTGGAAGATCACCTTAGGAATATCAAAAGAAACAATGCATTTTAGTTGGAGGATGATAGCACTAATGGACTAAAGACTGACTGGAAAGGAAGGAGCATGCAAAACATTAGACAAAGTTACAGAACCTATACAACCGACTGTACCCTTATCAACCACTGGCTGAAATGTACCATCAGCTATTTGAATACTATCAGGCAATGCTAGGTGAGTATATGATGAGAACTCACTAGCATTTCCTATCACATGTCGAGACGTACCGGGGTCGACTATCCATTCTGATAACCTATCGGGAGACATAGAAGCAAGAGCATGTATGTCATCAGTACCTTTGATCGGATGAGCATAGGTAGCAGTGTTACCTCTGGCGAAGAATGACGTGGACGCCTCCTCTGTCCCACTCCTCCTGTCTCTATCCCCTGCTACTTTCTGTTTCCTCCTAAGTATCGCCAGGAGCGCCTGATCCTCATCAATAAAGACTACCTCCGCTTCTTCTTCTCCCTATGCTACCATCAGATTCGCCCGGTTGCCTGCTCCTCTTCCACCTCAGCGACCCCTACGGCCACGACCACGCCCTCCGAACTGTTCACGTCCACCCGAATCTCCTTCCTTGGGTAGCTTGGTGAAGCATGCCTTAGATGACCCGCTTCACCGCAGTTGTAGCACTGCCGAGTCTCTCCCCTGGATCTAGTATTGCTAGAGGCTGCCAGTGCTGACTTCACCGCAGGAAGTCTACCTATCCCCGCCTGCAGCCTAATGCGAGTCTCCTCCTGGATCATAGCTGAGACAGCCTCCTCAAGCATGAGAATTTTCGACTGAGCTAGCAGTAATGCAATTCGCTGAGCAAACTATGATGTCAATCCCTTGAGAAACACCATAGTTCTCTCCTATAGAAAGGCCTCCCGCTCTTTACATCTCAGGTACTTACAACTCGCCCGGGGGGAGAAGTGATCATAATCTAGCCACAGGTGCTCCAGCTCTGTGGCATAGTCCTGTACAGTCCTCTCTCCCTGGACTGTGGCGTCGATCTCTTCCTTAATCTGGAACACCCTCAGGTTATTCCCCACTCCATCATAGGTCCTCCTCAACTTCTCCCAGACGTCCTTCACCTTCTCAATACCATCCACTGTGGCGGCGATCGACGGGATCAACTAGTTGAGGAGCCAGATGTACACCAACATATGAGTAGACTTCCACTCATCTCGTCCTCCCGAGTCCTCATCCGATTCTGTCTTCTCTCCTGTCAAGTAACCCTCCAGGTTCCTTCCTGTAAGGGTGTATCTTACCCGCCGTGACCAACTCAGGTAAGTACTCGGTCCATCAAGCTTCAGATCGATGGTCGGAAGCTCCAACTTCTTCGATGGTCTTGTCGTGCTCTCATCAGCCTACAACTTCATCAACTTCATCAAAGTTGACACCTCCGCAGGGTTCAACTTCTTGATGATCTCCTCTATCGACCAGGCTTCAGATCTAACACCTGTTCACCTTTTTCTTCAAACCCTTGTTGTGCACAGTGAAAATTTCGGCAGCACTTCTGCTGCACAACAAGAGTAAGATCTTAACAAAATTCTTGTTTTTTAGAGGAAACAAGAATTGAAAGTGATATATCTCATCTCCGTGAGATATACACTCTTCCTCTCATCAGTTCGCGGACTGAAATGTTGAGGGAATCCATGCCAGACTCTAGGTTCGACAGGGTGTACGTCAGAGGGTCAGGGGCCGAAGGAGGGGGGGTTTTTCGGTGGGGTCAGGTGTCCGAAGGGGGGGGGGGGTAGGGCGGCTGATCCGAGAGTGGGGGGGGGCTGATCCGAGGGGGGGGGTTGGCTAATCCGCGAGGGGCGGAGCCTGGTGCGGGGGCGGCTGACCCGCCCGGGTGGGCGCCCCGCCGGGCGCGGGGGGGTGGCGGCGGCGGCTAGGGTTTGGGAACCTGGCTCTGATACCAAATAGAAATATATGAAAAACCCTTATTTATTGCTGAGATAACTTGGGCTTATATAGGCCCCTACAATACACAACTTACAAATAAGTCCCTATATATTACTAATATGTCAACACAAAGAAGACGATTGGCTTGGGGAATGAATGCGATCGATCTTCATTATCTTAAGATCAATGACCCATCCCTTGTGGTTACTTCTGCTACTACGTCTAAAATTTTGTTGTTTAGTTGCATTATTAGTTAGGCCATGTAATTTTGCTCTTTAGTGGCGTCATGAGTTAGGTCATGCTTCTCTCTTATTTCTACATAGGCTAGTTCTTTCAACTAGATCTGTATCTAAGTTGGAGCGTTTTTCGTGTCAATTAGGTAAACATCATAGTTCTTTGTTCTTTCCAGGGCAAGTAATCATTGTAGCTCTTCTTTGAAATTATTCAAACTGATATATGAGGTTCTACTAGAGTCAATTTTTCTGATCATTCATAGTTTGTACATTTTTTATGAGATTTATAGAATAACTCTAGATCTGTTGTTTCTATTGAAAGATTGATCTGATTTACTTTCTGTGTTCACTAAGTCGCATCAAGAAATTATGAATCAATTCAGATGCTCTATTAAAATATTATGTTCTAATAATGCTATGGGATATATGCAAAATGCTTTATCAAACTTATTCATCTCATGACATCATTCACCAGACTTATTGTGCTCATGCGCTACCAAAAATGGTGTTGCAACACAAGAATCGTCATTTACTAGATATGTTCGTTACTAGATAAAAAATATAAATTTTGTATTGGAACAGAGAGGCTAAAATAGATGCTAAATTACCACACAATAAAAAACAAATACATTAGCCTTTAAATAAGGCCAGTAGAACAACGGAAACAACTTAAAATTAGGAACAACATAACTAACCACTAAACCCACTAAATGACTCTGTCAACT
>BQKN01066706.1:1462667-1493621 GCA_022839385.1 Asparagus kiusianus | reverse complement strand
GTCTGATTTCGCCGCTGATAGGTATGGGCCTACACCCATTTCCAACATCTCTATCTCCCTTGGTTTTATACTTGTAATCAACTTTGTTAAACTATGCTTTTATAATGTGTTTTTTTTTACCATGGCATTTATGTACTATTTGAAAGAAATTTTTTTGACACAATTTGGTTACATTTTTTTTGACGCCAGACACAATTTGGTTACATTGTAGTTCATTTGTGTTAAAAGGAGAGGATCGCAAAATATTTGGATGAGTAAAGGGTCGTATCCACCCATGTTATTCTTTTAAAGCACTCTATCTTGCTCTCTATCGTGCTCTTAGAGGCGTTAAAGGGTATGTTTGCACTTGACGTTGGCCTAATACAATGTGACAACCCAAAAATCAAATAGAACCAAGCTGTAGTAAACATGGATGTTTGGTTTGGTTCGGTTTGGTTTTCTTTACGCAGTCTAGTTGTTGCTTGTTTGGAACAAAACCAACATGGCCAAAGCTGCATATTTTCATCGACGTTGCTAATTAATTCATGAGATTGTTAGCATTGGTGGAAGTTCCACTTGTTATTATTGGCATCCAGTATTATATATAAGCATAGCCAAACGTTTGCGAACGATTCACTGCTTGGCACAGATTTAACTGTTCTAAACTCGTATATTGCTGTATTCTTATGGGCGATCTATGCCCTAGTTGCGCCACTTATTTCAGGACCTATCTTTAGCGCTTGTTTGGCAACTTCTTCACTAACTTAGATAAGGGTATTATCCTGGATAATGACTTATAATGTGTTTGGCAAAAGCTTGTACAAGATTGAACTAGTTCTTTTTAGTTCAGAAAAGAAGCTCTTATCTAGGTCATCTTTAGACCACCTCTATCTTGGTTCAATCCTAGCTCAGTTAAAGCCTTAACCAAATTAGTCTGAAGTTGCCAAATGCACCCTTAGGACCCGGAGGAATCTATAGAGCTATAGACTCTAACTAGGAAATACGATGATGAGACCCAGCCAATTTGACTTATTCTGATGGACTCTATGTCGTATATGTAAAAATACAAGCTAATTTTACTTATTCTGATGGGACCCAACTAATTTGACTTATTCTGATGCTAAGTCGTATCTGTAAGTAAACCTCAGAATCGAAAGAGTAAACTCACCACTTTAGTCTTCCATCACCACACTTTATATTTTACTATAGTTGGTCACCTTTGGATGGAGGTGCGGTTGTTGGGGATTCGAAACGATCAATCGAACCCTTGCCCTTCCGGACCTTTTGTTGAAAGTAGAAAAGAAGGAATAATACCACAAATAAAGATCTAACCTTCCAAAAATAGTAAAGGAGACGAACACACAGATTTAACGAGGTTCGGCAACGTGCCTACGTCCTCGGGAGCCACAACACATAATTCTTTTATTAATTGAAGAAGAAAATACAAGCTCTCAAACAAGGGATTAATCTCTCTGAGATTCTCTCTCTCTTTTTGCAGTCAAAAATCCCTCTTTTTGATATCTTCAAACCCTAAAAAACGTTTGGGGTATATATATAATCCTGGGTGAAACAGATTCCTAAACAGAAAAGGATTCTGTTTGACTGCGTCGCGGTCGACCGCGACGGTCGACCGCGCAAGTTCCAGAGAGTTTGGCGGTCGACCACGGCGGTCGACCGCAATCAAAACCCGAGACCAAAAATCCTACAGGGTTAGCGCGGTCGACCGCCGCGATCGACCACCATCTGCTTCAGCTTCTTCCCAGCTTGCATGCACGTTCGCGGTCGACCGTGGATCTGTCTGCTTGTTTTTCTGTCCTTTTGATTCCAACCTTCGTCTGGACTTTGGGTCTACACCTTAAACTAACAATCTCCCATTTGGAGACCAAAGTGCCTGCAATGAGTTCACCCGAACTCTTCCCTTCTTCTCATGTATCTTTTCCCCCAGAAAGATTCTTTCTTCAATCAACAATATCTTGGCGATCTCGCCGATCCTCGTAGTATGGCTTCGCCTTCGTCTTCTACTCGTGAAGGCCAACTGAAGTTGCGCATAACTTCAGTTTCTCAATGGTGACTACCTTCGTCAACATGTCCACCGGATTTTGACTCCCCAAAATCTTCATTAAATGCAACTTTCCGTCTTCAACTAGCGAGCATATAAAATGGTATTTAACATCGATGTGCTTCGTTCTGGCATGATATACTAGATTCTTGGCAATATGTATAGCGTTCTGGCTATCACAATAAAGAACTCCTCTTCCTTGCTTCAGATCCAACTCTTCCAAGCACCCGTTCAACCAGATCATCTCCTTGCTTGCTTCAGTCACCGCGACATACTCAGCCTCGGTTGTAGACAAAGTCATAATCTTCTGCAGACGTGAGACCCAGCTCACTCCTGTCGATGCTAAGGTATAAATATACCTCATGGTGCTCTGCCTCGTATCATGATCACCGGCGAAGTCCGCATCCACGTATCCCAGCAGTACCAACTCCTTCCTCCTGAAATATAATGGCTTGTTCGTTGTCCCTCTCAAGTACCGTATTATCCACTTCACTGCCTCCCAATGCTGTTTTCCTGGATTGTTTACAAATCTGCTCACAACTCCCACTGCATGGGCGATATCTGGCCTCGTACAAACCATCGCGTACATGAGACTCCCAATGGCCGAAGAATATGGTACCCTGCTCATATGCTCTCTATCTACATCTGTCTTAGGCGATTGCTCCTCAGATAGCTTTAAATGACCTCCAAGGGGTGTGCTAACAACTTTAGCATTCTGCATGTTAAACCTCTGAAGTACCTTCTCAATGTATTCAGCTTGGCTCAATCTTAATATCCCTTCAGCTTCATCCCTACTGATTCGCATCCCTAGAATCTGCTTCGCTGCGCCCAGATCCTTCATTGTAAATTCCTTTGCTAGCTGCTTCTTCAAACTGTTTATCTCCTCCAAACACGGTCTTGCTACCGACATGTCATCAACATACAATAACAAAATAATAAAGCTGGACTCGAACCTTTTGAAATAACATCAATGATCCGAATTGCATCTTCTGTAGCCATTGTTCTGTATGAAGTTATCAAACTTCTTATACCATTGTCTCGGAGCCTGTTTCAAACTATATAAGCTTTTTTTGAGCTTGCACACCATCTCTTCCTTTCCTTATTCAATGAAGCTAACAGGCTGTTTCATGTAGATTTCTTCATCCAAGTCACCATGAAGAAAGGCAATCTTCACATCTAATTGCTCAAGAAAGAGGTCTTCTGCAGCCACTAAACTCAACACCACTCTGATGGTTGTGAGTTTCATAACAGGGGAAAATATCTCCGTGTAGTCCACTCCTTCCCGCTGTTGAAACCCCTTTACTACTAATCTGGCATTGAATCTCTTGTTTCCATCACTCTCTTGCTTGACGCGGTAGACCCATTTGTTATGCAAGACCTTCTTCTGTGCAGGTAGCTGGGCTAACTCCCAGGTCTCATTAGTGAGCAGAGAATCCATCTCCTTTTGCATTGCATGCTCCCACTGCTGAGATTCACTCACTTGCATTGCCTCTTCATAACTTTCCGGCTCACCGCTATCTGTCAATAATAAGTAGTCAAGAGATGAAAGATATTTAGGATTTGGTTTGGGTACCCTGGATGACCTCCTAAGCTCCACGCCCTGGGTAGTTTCTTCTACACCTGGAGTCTCCTCTGTTCTGTGGTCAGAACAAACATCATCTCCCTTGTCGGGAAGTTCCTCTATATCCATGTACTCAAATCCATCTGTATCTGAAATGCTGCTCCCACTGCTTTGGCTATCCTTGGCATCTTCCTTGTTCTTGTACATCACCTCCTCATTGAATATCACGTCCCTGCTTCTGATGATCTTCCTGTTCTTCTCATCCCAAAGGCGATACCCGAACTCATCAATGCCGTATCCAATGAATGTGCACTTCTGTAACTTAGCTTCTAGCTTGTCCCTAACATGGTCACTGATATGAACATAAGTCACGCAACCAAATACCCGTAAGTGTGAGAGATTTATCTTCTTACCACTCCAAACCTCCTCTGGAATCCTAAAATCTAATGGAACTGATGGCCCATGTTTACTAAGGTAGGGTGCTGTATGTACTGCATCCGCCCAAAATATCTTAGGCAGACCTTCATGTAAACGCATGCTCCTGGCACGCTCTGTCAAGGTCCTATTCATCCTCTCTGCAATGCCGTTCTGCTGCGGCGTCCCTGGAGTAGCCCTTTCTAACCGAATGTCATTCGTAGCATAGAACCTCTTGAACTCCTCCAACTCGTATTCTCCACCATTATCTGATCTCAGACACTTCACCTTCAGATCTGTTTTATTCTCCACCATGGCCTTCCACTTATTAAAGATTTCAAACACCTCTGACTTGTGCTTCATGAAGTAGATCCACACCTTCCTCGAGTGATTGTCGATGAAGGTGACATTATATCTCGAACCGTCAAAAGAAGACACACTGGCTGGACCCCATACATCTGTATGAATCAACTCTTGCTTCTGAGTCTTAGGTGGCCTTCCACCCTTCTAAAAACTAATCCTCTTCTGCTTTTCAAAGATACAGTCTTCACAAACCCCGACTTCCACGGCGTCGATTCCGGTTAGCTTTCCTTGTGAATGCAAAATCTTCATCCCCTTTTCGCTCATGTGCCCTAGCCTGTTGTGCCACAGATCTGTACTCTCTTTGCCAGCTGCAATTGCGAGGGTGTCACTCGCATGTAACGTGAGATAGAGAGTTCCTAGTTTGTTGCCTCGAGCAACTATCATCGTACCATTAGAGATTCTCCACGAATCCCCTGTGAATGTCGAAACATAGCCTTCTGCTCCAAGCTGTCCCACCGAAATAAGATTCCTCTTCAGCTTCGGTACGTGTCTTACGTTCTTCAAGGTCCATTTAGAGCCCTTCGTCTGAATCTGCACTTCACCCTTTCCAACAATATTACAAGGCTCGTTGTTCCCCAAATACACTTTTCCAAAGTCCCCTGCTACATAATTCTGAAATAGCTTCCTGTTAGCAGTGGCGTGGAAAGAGGCTCCTGAATCGATAACCCAAGTATCCGAATCATTGTCCATTGCAAGAATCAAGGCATCCTACACGATATGAGCCTCCTGCTCACCCGCATTCTTCTTTGGACTTTTGCAGACAAAAGACATATGGCCCTCCTGACCGCAGTTCCAACACTTTCCTTTGATAGGCCTAACCTTCGAGTTCGACCTTTTCTTTACTGATTTTGACCGATTCTAGTTCTAGTTTCCTTTCTTCTGGCTTCTACCTCTCTGCTCGAAACTTAGAGCTGAACCTGAACCTTCTGATTCGGACGATTTCCTTCTAACCTCCTTGGATAGAATCATGCTAACAACTTCACTCAGCTTCAACTTCTCCTTCCCCACCGAATTGCTGATTGCCGTCACACAACCTACCCAACTATCCGGCAACTGCGATAGAATCAATAGGGCTTGCACTTCGTCATCAAATGTGATATCCACGGAGATAAGCTAATCAACAATCGTGTTAAACTCGCTAAGATGCATTATGAAGGACCGTCCTTCTGCCATCATGAGGTTGAAAAGAGCTTTGACTAGATGCACCTTGTTTGCTGTTGATGGTTGCTCGTACATCTTTGCGAGCGCTTCCATAAGCCCCACCGTCGTCTTCTCCTTCAAAATATTGTGAGCTACTGATTTAGCGAGCGACAACCGGATTTGTCCTAAAACCTTCCTATCCAGTACCTCCCAATCACCATCTGACTCCTCCTTCTTCTTTTCCTTTTTCTTGCCCATCAACGGGCGGTACAAGTCCTTCTGGTACAGATAATCCTCCATCTGCGACTTCCAGTAGGCGAAGTCTGAACCGTCAAACTTCTCGATCCTTGATTTATTTTTCACTGCCATGGTTTTCACACAAATTGCTGAACGAAGATTTGATACCAGTTATTAGGGATTCGAAATAATCAATCGAACCCTTGCCCTTCCGGACCTTGTGTTGAAAGTAGGAAAGAATGAATAATACCACAAATAAGGATCTAACCTTTAAAAAATAGTAAAGGAGACGAACACACAGATTTAACGAGGTTCGGTAACGTGCCTACGTCCTCGGGAGCCACACCACACAATTCTTTTATTAATTGAAGAAGAAAATACAAGCTCTCAAACAAGGGATTAATCTCTCTGAGATTCTCTCTCTCTTTTTGCAGTAAAAAAGCCCTCTTTTTGATATCTTCAAACCCTAAAAAACGTTTAGGGTATATATATAATCCTGGGTGAAACAGATTCCTAAACAGAACGGTTAGTCTAAGGTGTGGACCCAAAGTCTGGACAAAGGTTGGAATAAAATGGATAGAAAAACAAGCAGACAGATCAACGGTCGACCGTGGCGGTCGACCGCGAACGTGCACACAAGTTGGGAAGAAGCTGAAGCTGATGGCGGTCGACCGCGTCAACCCTGTAGGAATTTTTGTCTCGGGTTTTGATTGCGGTCGACCACCGCGGTCGACCGCCAAACTCTCTGGAACTTGCGCGGTCGACCGCCGCGGTCGACCGCGACGCAGTCAAACAGAATCCTATTCTGTTTAGGAATTTGTTTCACCCAGGATTATATATACACCCCAAACGTTTTTTAGGGTTTTAAAGATATCAAAAAGTGGGCTTTTTGACTGCAAAGAGAGAAAGAATCTCAGAGAGATTAATCCCTTGTTTGAGAGCTTGTAATTTCTTCTTCAATTAATAAAAGAATTGTGTGGTGTGGCTCCCGAGGACGTAGGCACGTTACCGAACCTCGTTAAATCTATGTGTTCATCTCCTTTACTATTTCTACAAGGTTAGATCTTTATTTGTGGTATTATTCATTCTTTCCTACTTTCAACACAAGGTCCAGAAGGGCAAGGATTCGATTGATTGTTTTGAATCCCTAACAACTGGTATCAGAGCTTTGTTCAGCAATTTGTGTGAAAGCCATGGCAGAGGAAAACAAATCAAATATCGAGAAGTTTGACGGTTCAGACTTCGCCTACTGGAAGTCACTGATGGAGGATTATCTGTACCAGAAGGACTTGTACCACACGTTGATGGGCAAGGAAAAGGGAAAGAATAAGGAGGATTCAGATGGTGATTGGGAGGTACTGGATAGGAAGGCTTTAGGGAAAATCCGGTTGTCACTCGCCAAATCAGTAGCATATAATATTTTGAAGGAGAAGATGACGGTGGGGATTATGGAAGCGCTCGCAAAGATGTATGAGCAACCATCGACAACAAATAAGGTACATCTAGTCAAAACTCTTTTTAACCTCATGATGACAGAAGGACGGTCCTTCACAATGCATCTCAGCGAGTTCAACACGATTGTTGATCAGCTTATCGCCGTGGACATCACATTTGATAACGAAGTGCAAGCCCTATTGATTCTATCGCAGTTACCGGATAGTTGGGCAGGTTGTGTGACGACAATCAGCAATTCGGCGGGGAAGGAGAAGTTGAAGCTGAGTGAAGTTGTTAGCATGATTCTATCTGAGGAGGTTAGAAGGAAATCGTCCAAATCAGATGGTTCAGGTTCAGCTCTAAGTTTCGGACAGAGAGGCAGAAGCCAGAAGAAAGGAAACCAGAACAGGAATCGGTCGAAATCAGTAAAGAAGAGGTCAAACTCGAAGGTTAGGCCTATCAAAGGAAAGTGTTGGAACTACGGCCAGGAGGGCCATATGTCTTCAGTCTACAAAAGTCCAAAGAAGAATGCGGGTGAGCAGGAGGCTCATATCGTGCAGGATGCCTTGATTCTTGCAATGGACAACGATTCAGATTCTTGGGTTATCGATTCAGGAGCCTCTTTCCACGCCACTGCTAACAGGAAGCTATTTCAGAATTATGTAGCAGGAGACTTTGGAAAAGTGTATTTGGGGAACAACGAGCCCTGTAATATTGTTAGAAAAGGTGAAGTGCAGATTCAGATGAAGGGCTCTAAGTGGACCTTGAAGAACGTAAGACACGTATTGGAGCAGAAGGCTATGTTTCGACATTCACAGGGGATTCGTGGAGAATCTCTAACGATACGATGATAGTTGCTCGTGGAGAATCTCTAACAGATCTGTGGCACAACAGGCTAGGGCACATGAGCGAAAAGGGGATGAAGATTTTGCATTCACAAGGAATGCTAACCGGGATCAACGCTGTGGAAGTCGGGGTTTGTGAAGACTGTATCTTTGGAAAGCAGAAGAGGGTTAGTTTTCAGAAGGGTGGAAGGCCACCTAAGACTCAGAAGCTAGAGTTGATTCATACAGATGTATGGGGTCCAGCCAGTGTGTCTTCTTTTGGCGGTTCGAGATATTATGTCACCTTCATCGACGATCACTCGAGGAAGGTGTGGATCTACTTCATGAAGCACAAGTCAGAGGTATTTAAAATCTTCAAGAAGTGGAAGGCCATGGTGGAGAATGAAATAGATCTGAAGGTGAAGTGTCTGAGATCAGATAATGGTAGAGAATACGAGTTGGAGGAGTTCAAGAGGTTCTGTGCTACGAATGGCATTCGGTTAGAAAGGACTACTCCAGGGACGCCGCAGCAGAACGGCATTGCAGAGAGGATGAACAGGACCTTGATAGACCGTACCAGGAGCATGCGTTTACATGCAGGTTTGCCTAAGACATTTTGGGCAGATGCAGTATATACAGCAGCCTACCTTATTAATCACGGGCCATCGGTTCCATTAGATTTTGGGATTTCAGAGGAGGTTTGGAGTGGCAGGAAGATTAATCTCTCACACTTGCGGATATTTGGTTGCGTGGCTTATGTTCATATCAGTGACCATGTTAGGGACAAGCTAGAAGCTAAGTCACAGAAGTGCATATTCATTGGATACGGCATTGATGAGTTCGGGTATCGCCTTTGGGATGAGAAGAATAGGAAGATCATAACAAGCAGGGACATGATATTCAATGAGGAGGTGATGTACAAGAACAAGGAAGATGCCAAGGATAGCCAAAGCAGTGGGAACAGCATTTCAGATACAGATGGATCTGAGTACATGGATATATAGGAACTTCCAGACAGGGGAGATGATGTTTGTTCTGACCACAGAACAGAGGAGACTCTAGGTGCAGAAGAAACTACCCAGGGCGTGAAGCTTAGGAGGTCATCCAGGGTACCCAAACCAAATCCTAAATATCTTTCATCTCTTGACTACTTATTATTGACAGATAGCGGTGAGCCGGAAAACTCTGAAGAGACAATACAAGTGAGTGAATCTCAGCAGTGGGAGCATGCGATGCAAGAGGAGATGGATTCTCTGCTCACTAATGAGACCTGGGAGTTAGCCCAGCTACCTGCACAGAAGAAGGCCTTACATAACAAATGGGTCTACCGGGTTAAGCAAGAGAGTGATGGAAGCAAGAGATTCAAGGCCAGATTAGTAGTAAAGGGGTTTTAACAGCGGGAAGGAGTGGACTACACGGAGATATTTTCCCCTGTTGTGAAACTCACAATCATCAGAGTGGTGTTGAGCTTGGTGGCTGCAGAAGACCTCTTTCTTGAGCAGTTAGAAGTGAAGACTGTCTTTTTTCATGGTGACTTGGATGAAGAAATCTACATGAAGCAGCCTGTTGGCTTCATTGAATAAGGAAAGGAAGAGATGGTGTGCAAGCTCAAGAAAAGCTTATATGGTTTGAAACAGGCTCCGAGATAATGGTATAAGAAGTTTGATAACTTCATGTAGAACAATGGCTACAGAAGATGCAATTCGGATTATTACTGTTATTTCAAAAGGTTCGAGTCCAGCTTCATTATTTTGTTATTGTATGTTGATGACATGTCGGTAGCAGGACCGTGTTTAGAGGAGATAAACAGTTTGAAGAAGCAGCTAGCAAAGGAATTTGTAATTAGGATCTGGGCGCAACAAAGCAGATTCTAGGGATGCGAATCAGTAGGGATGAAACTGAAGGGACATTAAGATTGAGCCAAGCTGAATACATTGAGAAGGTACTTCAGAGGTTCAACATGCAGAATGCTAAAGTTGTTAGCACACCCATTGGAGGTCAGTTCAAGCTATCTGAGGAGCAACCATGGAGGTCAGTTCAAGCTATCTGAGGAGCAATCGTCTAAGACAGATGCAGATAGAGAGCAGGGTGCCATATTCTTCGGCCATTGGGAGTCTCATGTACGCGATGGTTTGTACGAGGCCAGACATCGCCCATACAGTGGGAGTTGTGAGCAGATTTGCAAGCAATCCAGGGAAACAGCATTGGAAGGCAGTAAAGTGGATAATGCGGTACTTGAGAGGGACAATGAACAAGCTATTATGTTTCAGGAGAAAGGAGTTGGTACTGCAGGGATACGTGGATGCGGACTTCGTCGGTGATCATGATACGAGGCGAAGCACCACGGGGTATGTTTATACCTTAGCATCGACAGCAGTGAGCTGGGTCTCACGTCTGCAGAAGATTGTGATTTTGTTTACAACCGAGGCTGAGTATGTCGCGGTGACTGAAGCAAGTACGGAAATGATCTAGTTGAACGGGTGCTTGGAAGAGTTGGATCTGAAGCAAGGAAGAGGAGTTCTTTATTGTGATAGCCAGAGCGCTATACATCTTGCCAAGAATCCAGTATATCATGCCAGAACGAAGCACATCGATGTTAAATAACATTTTATAAGCTCGCTAGTTGAAGACGGAAAGTTGTATTTAATAAAGATTTTGTGGAGTCAAAATCAGGAGGACATGTTTACGAAGGCAGTCACCATTGAGAAACTGGAGTTGTGCATAATTTTAGTTGGCCTTCACGAGTAGAAGACGAAGGCGGAGCCACACTACGAGGATTGGCGAGATCATCGAGATATTGTTGATTGAAGAAAGAATCTTTCCGGGGGAAAGATACATGCGAAGAAGGGGAGAGTTCGGGTGAACTCACTGCAGGAACTTTTGTTTCCAAGTGGGAGATTGTTAGTCTAAGGTGTAGACCTAAAGTCCGGACGAAGGCTGGAATCAAAAGGACAGAAAAATAAGCAGACAGATCCACAGTCGACCGCGACGGTCGACTGCGAACGTGCACGCAAGCTGGGAAGAAGCTGAAGCTGATGGCGGTCGATCGCGCCAACCCTGTAGGATTTTTGGTCTAGGGTTTTGATTGCGGTCGACTGTCGCAGTCGACCGCCAAACTCTCTAGAACTTGCGCGGTCGACCTCCACGGTCGACTGCAACGCAGTCAAACAGAATCCTGTTCTGTTTAGGAATCTGCTTCACCCAGGATTATATATATACCCCAAACGTTTTTTTGGGTTTTAAAGATATCAAAAAAGAGGGTGTGAACGCGTGAGGTGATAAGGTGGGCCGCACCCATGTGCATCTTAGCCATTCACGCAAGAATTGATTTCTCATCTGCTTCTATATATATATATATATAGCCTAATGTCTCTAGGGTTTTGTGCGGGGAACAAAAGTGTGGGAGAAAAAGCTGCAGGAAAAAAATTGCTGCGGAAAAAGCTGTAGGGGAAAAACAACGGAGCAAAGAAAATCAAAAAGGGGCAGAGGGTTTTTTTGCTTCTTTTGGCGGCTGAGCAGAGAATTGAAAAAGAGAGAGAAGAGGAGAGAAAAAGAGGGATTTACAAAAGAAAGAGGTCAATTTTTTTTGGTAAAAATTAGATCTTTTTCTTTGAGACGAGCTTGTGGGTTGTAAAAGTCGTCGGTGTTCTTCTCATAGTGGAATCTCCCTCACCCCTCCCGTGAACGTAGGCAAGTTTGCCGAATCACGTAAATCTCGTGTATTTATTGTTTTCTGGGTGTTGGCTATTGCTTGTAGGTTCCCTCAATATTCGGTCTTAGAGCTGATGAGAGGAAGAGTGTATATTTCACTTTGATGAAATATATCACTTTTGATTCTTGTTTTCTTTGAGAAATAAGAATTTCACTATATATTCTCGTTTCCTTTGAGAAACAAGAATATAGAGGTTGACTTGTGCTTTTGTGACAACAAAAGTCAGGGTTCTCTCAGGTGATATCACTTTCGCGGCGGTGGGCGTGACTCTGCGCCCAACAGAGGGCTTTTTGACTGCAAAGAGAGAGAGAATCTGAGAGAGATTAATCCCTTGTTTGAGAGCTTGTATTTTCTTCTTCAATTAATAAAAGAATTGTGTGGTGTGGCTCCCAAGGACGTAGGCACGTTGCCGTACCTCGTTAAATCTGTGTGTTCGTCTCCTTTACTATTTCTGCAAGGTTAGATCTTTATTTGTGGTATTATTCATTTTTTCCTACTTTCAACACAAGGTCCGGAAGGACAAGGGTTCGATTGATTGTTTTGAATCCCCAACAGTGCGCACCAAAATGAGTCCTACTGTAGGGTTCTCTCTCTACCTCTTTAGTCTCTTATCATATGTGACCCACTTTAACAGAATTCATATTTTACGATAGATGAAGTCTCTAATGATGATTAGACTATTAGCCATAGGAAAATGATAGGTGCACACCCCCAACCACACCTCTAACCACACCCTCTCTCTCATTTGCTATAGTGCACCGGGCCCCACATGTGATTTTAAAAATTTTAAATCACATGTGGGGCCCGGTATACTGTAGCAAATGAGAGAGGGGGTGTGGTTAGAGGTATGGTTGGAGATGTGCCCCTAGTGCCACCCTTAGCTATATCCTTATACGATACAGATTAGATAACATCACCGTACATAATATGAGTGGCCGGACAGCAGACTTTTGACACAAATCTTCATACTGCTAGAATCAGCATTGAATTGACTTGATTAGGAAACTAATGCATGTAGTATTGTTTTCACATATATACACTAATATTGAGAACAAAGAGTTTCTTTTGGGAGTGTTACTAGTTTTCTCTATATTCGGTTCCGTTAGATTTGCAATGGGATATGTGCATAATACGGTGTCGCCTGTTGATGAATTTAGCACAACAAATGATGGGGAATACATACAACGTGTCTTTGATCGTGAAAGTTATAGAGGAATGATCAGCATCTTTTTTTTGTAAATGATGGAGATGAGATTTAGAGGGCGTTTTGGAGGCGCTTATTTTTAGAAGCTTATAAGCTATGTTATCTTTCGGTCATTTTTAGCTTTTATGTTAAAAATTTTATTAAAAAATATGCAGGTAGAAAAGTCATTTGCTTTGTCAAACCTATCTAGCTTATTTAGAGGGAGCTAATAAGTTAGTTTTCCAAAAGTTAAAAAATCCAACTTCTGTAAATAGGGGACTTAAAAGCTAGCTTATTTAAAATTTGCCAATCAAACATGCATGTATGGAAAATCTATCTTAAAAGCTACTTTGACCCCAAAAAAAAAAAAAGCTCCCCCAGACGCTCTCTAATTCCTTAGAGCTATATCTAGGGTAAAGCTTATTCAAAAGGAAATGTTAGTTAAACATCTAAATATCCTAAAATCAATCATGACCCCAGGTTACTTGCATGCCGGGGCAATAATGTTGTCCAACCGTGTTTAGGCCCTATATGGAAAAGGTTGCAGGTTTCTTTTTCTTTGGGGGGAGGGGGGAGGTGGAATCTTAGTTGCCCACTTACTTGGTAAATAGGGGTTGACCAAACGTCTATGTGAACTCCTTTAGCTTAGCACGAGTCTTGACATGAGTTATTGGCACCCATCTGCAGATTTTCATGCTCTGCAGCCTTGGTACTAAGAACTTCAGATTTCTTAATTGCAGCTGTCTATTACTATATATCATGTGTTTTCGGTTTGTCCTTATGAGAAATCTTGATTCCCAACATTGATAGACCAGAGGGCTGGGTATGTCGACTGGCATTTCTCTCAGACACCTACTTTATTATGTGATAATATAGTCTAAAAGCGTATTACTGCAGCCCATCTCTTCTTTCTTGGCAAGTTCTTGCAGTGGCGGACCTAGAAAATTTTCCTTAATTAGAGGGGAGGACAACAAGTGTCTATTTGCCTATAAATAAAAATATAATATTATAGAACTGTAGTACGTAACGGTAATGCACTCAGTACACTACAATTGTTGAAAACTTAAATGAGTTCTTACTTTCCAACGGGATAGCTCAAGTTGTTAACCGATTTACTTAGTGTTTTTAGATAGCGTAGGCTTCGGGTGCAATTTGTAAAATACATTTATGGGAGGCGGATGTCAAATTTTAATGAGCAAATATTTAAATGTCAAGGGGGGCCAACTGCACCCCTAGCTAGAATGATAATGCAGCCGCCCTGAGTTCTTGCACCTTTCAAGTGGATCCCAGGCCTATATGAGTATATACATTAACCTTTAATTTAATCTTAATATCCTACGCCCCCGGGAGCATGACTTTCAATCAGTCGAAGCAAATCCTTGGGACCATGATCTTTAGTAGATGGTACCCATGCATATATATTATTTTTGGTCACCCCACATGCACTGGCCCTATTTTATGTGGCACCTACCTAGATGACTTTGCTTATGGTGACTTAACTGTTTAATTATAATCAATGCAGAACAGTGTATTTATCTGTATTATTAATTAATGACACTTGACATGTTACATATGGTAGCCAGACATCGATATGGATTGATGCGTCATGTGCATTTTACAGAATCCACTTAAAGTGATGGATAAATTATGCATTGCTTTTTATTCTATTTTTTAAAGGATAGGTCCGTGCAGAAGTGTCATTGGTGTTTTCTTCCATTGCTTTCCATGAGATCCATTACGTTAAGTGTGTGCAATATTACGTGGCCTGTCGGTGAAAAGGAAGGGCCATAAGCTTTTAGTACCCGTTGTCAACATCGAGAGTAGAAAGATACGCACCTCATCTTAAGCATGATAGGGATGAGCCTTAATTTCCTAGAGCTAAGATCTTTGGCTAGGCTCGCCAAATGATCGAAATGTTAGTTAAGCATCTAATTATCTGAAAGTGAGCAATTGGAACATTCACTTAATTGTTGGTTAACAATCATTTCATCAACCAATCCGAGGGAGGCCCTAGTCCCAAAAGTGTCCTTTTCTTTGAGTTAATGGAAAAGGTCATAGGTTTTTGAAGAGAGAGCGAGACAGAGGACCATCTTTAAGCGTCCACTTATTTTGGTAAATGGAGGTTGTTCACGTGTCCCTATGTTCTCAATCAGCTTGGAATTATGGCATGCAATGACCAGTGATATTTGGAGCCGATCTCAAATTCCTTCTACTGTTACTTTAGACAACGTACTTTACTAGATAGGAAATGTGATCAAAAGACAGGTCCTACCCTAGAATTTTGAGTACATTGACATTTAGCAGTGTACTGATGTCCTCGCTAGCTCAGTTGCTTGGAGAGGGTTTTTGGCATTACTCCTTGCAATCCTAACCACAAGTATATGTGTAATCATTTTTCTCAAGTTAATTTTAGAAAACACCCCTTAACTATAGGGGTCGTCTCAGAAAGCCCCCTCAACTATTTTCACTCCACAAAACCCCCTTAATTTTGGAGTTGTTGTGTATAACCTCCCTTAACTTTCAAAATATGACTTATCCCCCTCAACTTTTCTCACATAATGCTCTAAACTAATATAATTAAATATAAAGGAACACAAGGTTCAAAATGACTATATTATCCCCAAGGCATTAAAGTTTTTACCATTGTGTTCTTTTTTAACTTTTTTAGTTAAAAATATGTCCCATTTTGACCCCCTCTTCTTCTACTCCCTCCATATCCATTGCTAGATCCACGCGGGAACCCAATTTTTTATTTCCTTTTTGAAACGCTAGACTTCTTTTGCTTTGTAGTTATTCATGTTTCTAATGCTTGGAATAAATTTTTTGAAGATTTGTTTTCTCGTAAAAAATCCCATCAAAATAAAGTCTAATATTTTAAGTTTTTGGTTTTTTGAACTTTCATGGGTTTCTCTTTTAATTATGAAGGGTATTTTCGTTATTGCATATTTTAAATTAACGATGTTATGGGGCTTATTTGAGAAAATTGTATAGATATGGGGTGTTTGTGAGACACCCCATAGTTAAGGGGGGTTTAGGTTGAAAGTTGAGGGGGTTATCTACAACACCCTCAAAATCGAGGGGAGTTTCCTAGAGTCAGAAAAGTTGAGGGTGGTTTTCTTAGACAACCCCTATCGTTGAGGGTGGTTTCTAAAATTTACCTCTTTTTGCCGGGAGTTGTGTGCGTGGGGGCTCTTGAGTTTTCTTCTCAAGTCTGGTCTCCATTTATTTATCTACTGATGAAGTGATTATTGTTGGGCCTCACCATGCTCACAATTTTGAATGGTTGATTGAGGTCTTGTACTGATACATGGGGGGGCCTGGCAGTGGAAGATAAGCCATAGGGCATACCTGAAGATATTCAGGTCGGAACAGCTCATCGTGCAATGTTCTTACTGAAAACTATTTGAAAATTCTCGTAGGACCCACCTCAATAAGCCCCTTGTGGGCATGCCGGATGTTGAAAATGCTTTGATGGGGGCACTGAACCTAGACTTCGAAGGTCCTTTCTTATGGAGCCCCTCCACTGTGTGGTTACTTTCAGTGCTACAGCTAAGTTGGAGTTTCTATTGTTTGTTGTCCACAGGTTAGATTCCTGCCAACCGTATAATAGATTTTTGGTCAGAGTCTTCCACGGGCAGAGTAAGGGGGCATTTTAGAGATTTCACCACCGCCGCCTTAGTGGTCAGAACTCCAGCTCGCATGCGGGGAGTTCTGATAGGATTTGTATTCAAGGAAATCATTATGTAGAGTATTAAAGTACAAAAATACATCCTTCGAGTATGCAAGTGTCCAAGTGTTGCATGGGATATACTTGTGCTCTACTAAATACTTGATTTCCCACCCACCTGAGGTAAAATTCAGTACCAATATCTTTAAAAGATGATACTGTTTATGGAAAATTATTTTATTGTTTAATACTTCATGTCACGCCCCGCAACAACGGCGGATGATATATACAGGGTACCTGACAATAACGACCTGTACACAAGATAAGCTTCATGCACATGCCAAGCCTTACACTCGATATCACATAGCTTTTCAACCTGTTGATGGCAGAGTCTAGAGCAAATTATACATATGTAGTACTTATATTTCAAAACTTACTAATATATGAGCATTCTATGAAACCCCAAAACACTTGGCCATAAATAAACAAAAAGAGAAATGCTTCCTCTCATAACGTCTCCTACAAAATGCCTGATCCAAAATTTCCAACATATAAATATAGAACAGTAAATATGAAAAAAAGATATGAAAACGACAGGGTGAGCTAAATTTCAATGAGAACATTTCACACTGGAGTTTCGAGATATCTGCAAAATAATAATTCTCAAAAATAGTGAATTATAGGTTTTGCACCTGAATTCTGAAATAACAAAATATTATGTAAAAATAAATACTATCGTTTTCAAGAAGAATGCAACATTTTAACATTCTTTCTATTGTGCAAACTAAAAATACTGTTATAGATTCCTGAATTAGATTTTTTGAAATCAAGATAAATACTAGAAAGAAATGGACTATTAAACTTTGTGCAAAACCAAAAGATTACCGTTTTCTCAAATTCATAGTCAAATATCATAATCTCAAAGCTCGATCAGTTGTTCACATAATTATAAGAATCACATTATAGATCACACTAAGGGTATGAATTATAGCCTAATATCATGAGAATGCCAAAAGGTATTGTTGGACCCTAGAGGGGGGGTGATTAGGGTCAAGAGGCTCTAATAATGCAATAAAAATATAAGACAAGCAATCCACAAAATTCTAATGCAAACAAAGTAAATAAGAGAGGGTTAGGAATCGTTATCCTTGACGCGCGATGTGTTAACGAGGTTCGGTCCTCTGACCTACGTCCCCGCTCCCCACTCTCGAGGAGAAATCCACTACACACCCGGTTTGGAAGCCGGAACTTCGTCTACACAGCGATCCCACACGATCTCTCACTACACAGTTTGATCTCAACAGATCACACTCCCTCACAGTTGATCTACACAAGATCTCACTCTCACAGGAGAAGAAAAGATGCAAGACTCTCTCTTTACACAGCCCCTATGGCAAAGAGAAGGATTACTGAAGCTGGGAAGTGAACACACACAAAAACCACAGAGAAAACAGATTTGAAAATTTTCTCAGGAAGACAGCAGTCTCTCTGGTTTTTGCAAACGTTAGGGCACTTGAAGAAGAAGAAGTCTGGGGTTTAAATAGAAGAGATTTAATCAATTTAAAAATAAAACCCAATCTTCCCAGATAAGCAAATAATCTCCTTTTCAGACCCTTAGCTCAGACTGTGCCAAACACTGTTAAGTGAAAGCACAGTGTTCTAAGCAAATGACCGTTTGAAAAAAAGTCGCGGACAGACCAAAGAGCATTTCGGTAGACCGAAGGGATCTTCGGTCGACCGAAAAAACACTTCGGTCGACCGACCAAAAATTCAGTCGACCGCGAGCACCTTTGAAAACTCAGAAAACAAGCAGAGCCATTGTCGGTCGACCGGCACGGTCGACCGATAGAAAAATCGAGATTTCGGTCGACCGCACCGGTCGACCGACGACCGCTCTGGAACACAGTGACGAATGATCATATGTGCGGTCGACCGGTCCGGTCGACCACTTTCTGATACATTACAAAAACCGCTAGTTTCTGGTCGACCGCCGTATGTTCAACGGCTAGTTTTTGGTTCAGTAGTCCTATGCCCAACGGCTATTTTTTTGAGATTTTTTGTTTGGGGTTTGCTGTTGTTTTTCTCTTCCTATATAAACCCTCAAACCCCTTTCTATCAATATAGTAAGAAATGTTTTAAAGAGTTTTAATCAAGGGTTTAAGTTGGTTTAAGTGTGTTTATAAGCTTTCAAGTATTTGAGTGTTTAGGTTTGGTGAATCTGTTTTACAAGAGCTTGAGGAGATTATCAATTGTATTTTGGGCATTCAATCAATCTCTCTCTCTTGTCATCTAGAGAAGTTTTCCTAAACTCAACTCTAGCTTTTATTATAATTATTTGTTGATTATCATTTCTATTAAAGCTAGTTTTATATTGAGTTTAGATTTGATTTTATTTACTCATTGTTACACACACCCACTTGAGCTTATTGTATTTGCATACATAGTATATTAATTAGGGTTGTGAGAGCTTGTAACATTGAGTTGTGCTTAATTGAGTTCTCATCTATTGTAGAGAATAAATTTATATATTTGTTACATTGTGAGTGGTGTAAGGTTTTCGGTGAGCTAGAAAACCGAGTGTGTTGTGAAGTTTTCGGTGAACTAGAAAACCGAGTGTGAGGAGTGACGTTGATCGGTGAGCGTTGAAAACCGATACTGTGAGGTGTAAACGTTATTCGGGTGAGCGTAGAAAACCCGGTTGTGATAGTGGATTTCTCCCCGGGAGTGGGGAGCGGAGACGTAGGACGGAAGGTCCGAACTTCGTGATCATATTGCTTGTTTGAGTTTGTCTTTGGCGTATTTGTTTTTGCATTTATCTTATATCGCCAATTGTGCATTGCTCATCATTTTTATGATCCACTATCTAGTTGATATTGTTTACCCCTTGTGATTGATTCATATCCTTGCATTTATCATATTGTATATCTCTTTGGTAGGATATATCATTTTGTGTTAGTTTATATATCCTTGCACATATATTGCTTATATCTTATTGCTAGGATATTTCTTGTTGTTCATATTGCTTATCCTAGCTCATATATCTTGTTGTATTTCATACTTGCTAGGAAAGCTTGTTAATTAATTTTAATTGGCATATAATCGGATTAGATTAGCATAAGACCCTAATCACCCCCCTCTAAGGTCTAACAATTGGTATCAGAGCTTGGTGCTCTTTGATTAAAGGTCTAATTGCCTTGAGTTAAAGATCCAAGTTATCTTTTTGTGCTAATCTTGTTTTGATTGCATTTGCATCTTGCTTGCATATTTTTACAATTTATGAATATGAATGATGCATCTTGTTTAGGCTATGATTCTAGTATTGCTCCTAAATTCAATATTTTTCCTTATGCTCAATGGTGTTTTAGATTCAAAATATTTGTTCAATCTAAAATATCGATTTATGGGAAATCATTGATTGTGCTTATATTGTGCCCACGTTGGAGAAATCCAAGTGGAGCAAACATGATAAAAGGATGTTTATTATGAACAAGCTTATGTTAGAATTTTTATTAAATGCTCTTGATTCATTATTATCTAACAAGCTTGATTCTTTTGATAGTGCTTACACCTTATGAAAATTTATTGAAGCACATCAAGGGGACTTGGAGGTGATCCAACAAGCTTTGGAGGATCCGACTTCAAGTTCATATGGAGCATCATGCACACGTGCACTAGGTGATTGTCCTAATGAGGTTTGCGAGTTCGAACCCGATAATGATTTATATAGTGATGAACTTGCTTGTGCTAGTGATAAATTATTGCATGCCTATAAGAAATTACAAAATAATTTTATTAATTTACAAAGCAAGCATGATAATTTAAAATCCGATCATGAGTTGTTAGCATCTAAGTTTGATACTATTTCAAATAAAAATATGATCCTTAAAGAAAACAATAAAAAATTAAAATTGGATCATGATTCTTTGCTTTCAAACTTTGCCTTGTTAACTCATGAAAAAGAAAATGCCATGTTAGAAGTAGAGAACATACAAAATGATGCTGCTTCTTTTATAAATAATTATTTATGTTCTACTTCTAAAAATGCATATGTACCTAAAAATAAAGATTTGAATCTTATGAAAAAATGCATTTCATCTTTAGATTCAACTTTAAAAACATGCATTAATAACCATAAGAAGCTTATGGACATGTGTGCCAAAACTAAGTCAAAATCATCCACTCATTATGCACACATGTATAACAAAACTTATAAGTGTTCTATTTGCGACCGTCAAGGTCATTTAGCTAAGTTTTGTTATGATGCACAAAAACATAAGAATATCAATCCTTCTTGTGCATCTCATGTAGCTTCTTCATCACATACACATGCATATGCTTATCATGCACATCATAAACATGCTAATGTGTTTAAATGTGATCATTGTGGTCGTTTTGGTCATTTGGCCGAATATTGTTTTGATTTAAAAAGAAAATCTTCTTTGCCAAATGTTTCTAGTAGACCACATGGTTTTAAATGTGATGTTTGTGATAGATATGGCCACTTAGGAAAGTTTTGTTTTGATAAGGTTTCTCATTTGCAAAATAATTTTAAAAGACCATCCATGTTTGCAAATGTTTCTAATGTTTCCCGTGCACGAGCTAATGGTCCACAAAAACAAATGGATCTCTTTCATTGCACATATTGCAATCGGAAGGGTCATTTGAGCGATTATTGTTTTAACCGTGTTAATGCACCACATATGCCTAAGAGGGTTCATAACCCTATGGCTTTGAGCTTAAATGATAGGGGTCATGTCCCTAAATTATTTGGTACCAAGAGTTCTTGGGTACCAAAACAAATTTAATTTTTAAAACCAAGTATTTTAATGTTTTTTATATTTCTTTCTCTTGGTTTTGAAAATTATGTCTTAAAATCTTTTGATTATGAAAACAAATTTTTAATTGATCAAATCTTTTGTTTTCATGATTATTTGTTTTGTTTTGATGAGAGGTTTATATTTATATAACCCCCCGGATTTATTGGGTGTTTATTCCCAAATCTTGTTTACCGGGTGCTAAAAATGTTTATATGGGTTATTATTAGCTCAAGCGCTAGATATGGTTGCCTCTCTTGATTTTTTAAAATCAATGATGATTTGGTTTTATGTTCTTATATGATTTACTTGTGATTTATGATTTTATTGGTTGATTTGTTTTCATTTGAAAACCTTTTACATGATTTTCATGTTCCTTTTCTTTTGATTTCATAAATCTATTTTTGATCTTTATGTTTATGTTTTGAGACACATTATCTCAATGATACATTCATATGTGTTCTCATTCTCTTGTAGTATGTGAGTGATATTTAGCGTATTCATCTATACTTGCTCACATATGTTTGCCATGATCTTCATTTTGTATTTTCTATATGGCATTTTGATAGGGGGAGCAATCCCTATTCTTTTTTATACTCACCCATGCTTATAGGTAGGGGGAGCTTTCGATCTCTTCATCCTTTTGACCCATTTTTGATGTTGTCAAAGGGGGAGGAATATTGTGAGTATATTCTTTATTGTTTATATGCATGATATATTATACTTTGTATATTCATTTCCTTTCATGCATATATTTCTTTTTGTAAATTGTTTGTCATTATCAAAAAGGGGGAGATTGTTGGCCTTCTTGTTTTGATGGTGATTTAGCAAACAATTTACCACTAATGTTGTTTGTCTAGTGTTTGTGCATTTCTATTTATTGTAGACAAACAACGTAGTTAGAGGATGGATGGAATAGAGCTTCAACGATCATATCCAATGGAGGTTGGCGGAATGTCGGATTGTGAAGCCTTGCAATTCAAAGTTAAAGATCAAGTTCAAGCTTCATCCGCATAGTGTACCAAGAAGAGCTTCTTGAAGATCAAGATCTAGCTTGGGTAATCTAGTTTAGATTTTATATTATGTGTGTTAGATACTCTAAGCTCAATATCATATACACACACAATATTATATTTTCTCATAAAATGAGCTATTTTGAGAAAACTTTGTGATATTGTTTTATTAACCATTTTTACTTTATATTCATGTGTTATAATATTTATGAAGACATTTCATAAAGTTTCAATATGCGTTTAAACTCTTTTTGTCAAAAACATGTTCTTAACAAATTCATATTCATGCATGTTTTTACAAAATAATGAGTTTTCACAATTGAGAAATGAAAATTAAAAATTTATTTTTGTAACATGTTTGTTTTTATGTTTATAAACATTTTGCAAAGTTTCATCGAGTTTGGAATTGATTTGTTATGTTTAATGGAATTTACAAAATCATATTTTTGTTCGTGCACATGTTCGTGCATTTTTTACAAAATAGATGAGTTTTCATAAATGGGAAGTGATATTCAAGAATTTCTTTCTTTGACATGTTTATCTACATGTTTAGAAACTTTTCTCAAAATTTTACAATTTTTGGAGTTGATTTACTATGCCCAATTGATTTTATAAAATCGTGTACGTCAGCAGATTTTCAGAAACTGTATTTATGTGTTCAAACATTTATTTATCTCAACTGGGAAATGCTTTTTCAGAAATTCTTTCTATAACATGTTCTTATACATGTCTAGTACCTTCTCTCAACATTTCATAATTTTTAGAGTTTATTTACTATTTTTAATTGATTTTATAGAGATGTATATATAGTGCTACAGTATCATCGGTCGACCGCGCTACAGTGCGGTCGACCGACGAACTATCTGGAAAATTTCTCCGTTTCTGACCTTGCTTGCGGTCGACCGCTATTTTTTCTGGTCGACCGCCGTATGTTCAACGGCTAGTTTTTGGTTCAGTAGTCCTATGCCCAACGGCTATTTTTTTGGAATTTTTTGTTTGGGGTTTGCTGTTGTTTTTCTCTTCCTATATAAACCCTCAAACCCCTTTCTATCAATATAGCAAGAAATATTTTAAAGAGTTTTAATCAAGGGTTTAAGTTGGTTTAAGTGTGTTTATAAGCTTTCAAGTATTTGAGTGTTTCGGTTTGGTGAATCTGTTTTACAAAAGCTTGAGGAGATTATCAATTGTATTTTGGGCATTCAATCCATCTCTCTCTCTTGTCATCTAGAGAAGTTTTCCTAAACTCAACTCTAGCTTTTATTATAATTATTTGTTGATTATCATTTCTATTAAAGCTAGTTTTATGTTGAGTTTAGATTTGATTTTATTTACTCATTGTTACACACACCCATTTGAGCTTATTGTATTTGCATGCATAGTATATTAGGGTTGTGAGAGCTTGTAACATTGAGTTGTGCTTAATTAAGTTCTCATCTATTGTAGAGAATAAATTTATATTTGTTACATTGTGAGTGGTGTAAGGTTTTCGGTGAGCTAGAAAACCGAGTGTGTTGTGAAGTTTTCGGTGAACTAGAAAACCGAGTGTGAGGAGTGACGTTGATCGATGAGCGTTGAAAACCGACACTATGAGGTGTAAACGTTATTCGGGTGAGCGTAGAAAACCCGGTTGTGATAGTGGATTTCTCCCCGGGAGTGGGGAGCGGAGGCGTAGGACGGAAGGTCCGAACTCCGTGATCATATTGCTTGTTTGAGTTTGTCTTTGGCGTATTTGTTTTTGCATTTATCTTATATCTCCAATTGTGCATTGCTCATCATTTTTATGATCCACTATCTAGTTGATATTATTTACCCCTTGTGATTGTTTCATATCCTTGCATATATCATATTGTATATCTCTTTGGTAGGATATATCATTTTGTGTTAGTTTATATATCCATGCACATATATTGCTTATATCTTATTGCTAGGATATTTCTTGTTGTTCATATTGCTTATCCTAGCTCATATATCTTGTTGTATTTTATACTTACTAGGATAGCTTGTTAATTAATTTTAATTGGCATATAATCGGATTAGATTAGCATAAGACCCTAATCACCCCCCCTCTAGGGTCTAACACCTGCATGATCGAAGTAATGCTTGAAGGAAAGAGGTTCTTTGGAGTAACGCGCTGCACAAAATGAGATGAAAGTCGGTATCAAAAATGACATAAAAAGTCCAAGAAGACTTGGTCAAAACGCAGGGAATAATCATGCATTTTATATGACAAACGCAAGCGTCAGACCCACGTTCAAAATTCTAGAACGTAGTGGTCAACCATACGTTCTAAGTAATAAATGCAAGGGTCAAAACCCAACGTGTCAAATACAAAACACAGGGTCAAAACCCAGCGTTTCAAATCTAGAACGCAAGAATTGATCATGCGTTTCAAATCAAAGAACGCAGAAGTTTTGACCCCTTGCGTTCCGATGGCTAAACGTGAGTCTTCACTCTGTGTTAATGGTTCAGAACTTATCGAAATAAGTTATTTGGTCTCAAACTTACCATTGGCCGGAGGAGATAGCAGCGGCGCAGTCGCCTAAGCACGCTAGTGACTTCAGTCGCCGACGCACCTTGAACCACTGTAGGTTTCTGAGATTTGGAGGCAGTTTTCTTCTTAGGAGCCATTTCGATCTTGTTGAAGAGGATGAATAAGAGTTCACTAGAGATTCAAACGAAGAGGGTCATTAAGGAAGATGAACAGTGCTCGACGGAGAAGAAAATAAATATCTTCGTTGCATTTGCCGGAGTAGAATAGAAAAGTCGAATGACTTTTGATTTGACCTTTAGAGGTCTATTTTATAGATAGCTGGAGCTCTCAAATTGGAGTGGGATTTTAGGCAAAAATCCTGCTAGTTTTGAGTTGGTTATACTGCTAAACGCAAGGTTTAATCCTACATTTTAAATTCCAAACGCAAGGTTTAACCTTGCATTTCAAGTTTCAAACGTCAAGTTGAACCCTGCATTTTAGTTTTCAAATGTCAGGCCCAACCCTATGTTTCATGTTTCAAACTTAAAGTTTAACCCTGTGTTCAACTTCTAAACGCAAAGGACCAAGGCTACGTTTAAGCTTTCAGATATCAGGTTTTTTCCGGTTAACCCTCCCGTCAGGCTACTACTGCCATTAGGGTTATTGTATAGAGCAGCTAGCAATGACCATCAAGGTGATGAAAGCTGAGAAGAAACTAGCCTATAACAAGAAGTTATGCAGACTCTTGAATGAGTACAGACAGATTCTAATCGTCGTCACTGATAACACTGAATTGGATCGCTCGTGCAACTCTTCCTTTCAATGGCTTAACATTCCCACTAAGATTGATAAGGATATTATTAAAATCATCATTTGGGCTGCACCTTGGGTGTTCATCGATACCTACAAGGATTATTTTAGCTAATTTTGGGCTATATTTTGGGTGTTCATCAATACCTACAAGGATCGTTTTGGTTAGATCTAAGCTGCGTCTTACAGATTTGACAAAGTCTATGTATTCAATATCATAGCACCAAGCATAAAAGGGTTTATTCTTTTATCACAACGTTACATATGGAACGAACTTAGACAATTTACATGCTAGTCTAATTTTAAACGATAATTGGTAAAGACACTTCAAATCCATTGATGGCTGAGGATTTACCAAAAATCCTATTGCGTTACAGGTCACCAGCATACAAATCCTATGTAGCAAATTTCTACAATCAAGTTCATAATACCTTCAAAACAGATATAGTGAACCATCATTAAACAGATCTCAAACTAATTTGGGGATTCAAAGTATTCTGAAAATTTATTCTAGTCAATCGTGAATATTCAAAAACTTTGGAGGGGATTCTTTAGGCTGTCTAAAAATTACTACAGATAGTTGATCTCCATTAAACACCAATGATGGAAATTACAATCTGACGACTTCCACATCAACAACTCGACAATAAAGGCTACAATCAAATGACTTTCGCATCAACAAATAAAGGCTATAATTAGAAGATTTTTATGTAAATCGAGAAAGGTTACACTTCAACGACCTTCATGACAACCGATGAAAGCTTTGATTCAACAGTCCTCACAATCAACAGCGAGAGTCACAATCTGACGACTCTCACATTTCAAGGAGCTAAAGCAAAGATTACAAAATGACGATCTATGTAACACTCTGACAAAAGAGATTACAAGTTAGCAATGTCTTTAGTCTAAGACACAAAACTCATCTCTGCATCCTAGTAATAAAATATAAGTGGCCGCGTTTCAGAGTCAAAGCAACCAACCACTATGTAACCAACTGCCAACGCAACTCAAATCTAGCTACTAACGTAGCTCAAATCCAGCTGTGTTAGGCTAACGTAACTCAAATCTGCTGCTAAAGCAGCTTCCAAACGCTACTAAATGCTGCTAAACACAGTTTCCAAACGTTGCTAAATGTAGCTTCCATCCGCCGCTAGCGCAGCTTCCAAACGCCACTAACACAACTTCCAAACACTACGTTCTAACACAGGATTCACACCCTGCAACGTAGAACCTGTGTTTGATTCTTTTAAACGTGATTCAAACGGTTCCAAAAAACTATTTCTCATCCACGATTTGGGGAGTGGTTTAAGCGGGATATTATACTCGATTAATGAGGCAATTAAGCCCCCATTAAGGAGTAGATTAGGACGTAGTTACACCCCTTAATCCCATATAAATACCGGAAACTCAACTGAGTTGGAGATCTGGAATTGATCGGCTTTTCTGGATCTAAAAATTGGGGAGATAAAAAGGCATTCTTGGTAAAGAAGATCAACATTCATCATTCTTCAACCTAGGGTATCTTCAATTTAAGCAACAAGGAGTTTGTTCTGGGCTTGAAACTGATTTTCGGTTAAATCAATTAACTCTTTTACAGAGTTTTAAACTCAGACTGAGTTCTTAAACTCGTTAAGAGTTATTTTTCAAACTTGCCACGCAAGTCCTCCTCAACATCAATCAAGAGGAAGAAATCACGTTCCACGAGTGAAGCGTTTAGATCATCAACAGAAAGCAAACTCAACACAAACATCGAGGGAGGTATTCCATCGACACTAAGAAGAACCCAGTTTTAAACAAAGGGAAGGGTCTCCGTCAATCTTTCTCTCTTTTATAAATCAGAAATCCGATCGAGAAGATTTGTAATTTCTTTTTCTAAGTCTGTTAGAGGGAATAATACAAATTCAATTCTCCATTTTCGTCTTTTAATTTTCCCACCAAAAACTATCCATCCTCTGTTAGATGATAGTATGCAACATTACTCTTCGTAATATACTCCGAGTACCAAGTCGATGGTCTTCTCTCATGAGTTGACCTTTGAACTTCTGGAGCCTCGTACTCAACTGGTTCTTGTACATCATGCTCCGGTGTTGCTTTAGAAGAATTTAAATCATTTTCTACCTAAACAGCTACAATATCTGAGTTCTTCCTTAAACAGATTTCTTTATCTTCACTTTGTAGTTAGTTCTCCAGAAAGATAATATCTTTGCTAACGATAACTTTGTGGATAGTGGAATCCTACAAGCGATACTCCTTAACTCCGTCAGCATACCCCAAGAATATGTATTTTCTAGATTTTAAATCTAGCTTAGTAATTTTTTGGGTATTGTACATTACGTACACTAGACTTACAAATATATGGAGGTTAGAATAATCAGTTAGTTTGCCAGTCCACATAACTATCAGCGTATTTAACTATATTGTAGTTGATGGAGATCGATTCACCATATAACAGATGGTTTTTACTACTTCCGCCTAAAAGACTTTATCTAGATTTGTAGTTACCAACATTGCTCTTGTTCTTTTCAACAGAGTTTTGTCCATCCGCTCCACCACTCAATTTTGTTGCGTAGTATAAGAAGTACTGAATTGTCTTTTGATACCTTCTTGCTTACAGAATACAAGAAATTCATCGTCTGTGTATTCTCCTCCATTATCTGACCTCAAGCACTTGATCTTCTTTTCAGATTCAAGCTTAACTTATGCTTTGTAGGCTTTAAAGATTGAGAACACGTCCGCCTTCTTCTTGATAGGATACACCCAATAACATTTCCTAAAGTAATCATCAATAAAGGACACAAAGTACTTTGCACCTTCCATGAATGTAACTAGTACTTTTCATATATCAGATTGAACTAGTTCCAGAATAGTGTTGCTTCTAGAACTCGATGTGTTAAACTTCAGTCGATGTTGCTTACTTGTAATACAATGCTTGTAGAATGGAAGAGCTACAGAATTAAGTCCAGGAAGCAACTTTTGATCGAAGAGAATCTTCAAGCCTTGTTATGACATGTGGCCTAGTTTACGATGCCACATTATGGTTTGTTCTTCTCCATGGCTAGTTGATGACACACATGAATCAACTTCCTGAAGGGTTTCTCCCTTGAGCATGTATAGATTTGCGGATATCTTTTCTCTTTTATCACAACAAGCGTCACTCTAATAATCTTCATGATCGCGTTTTCTATATGGTTCTTGTACCCGAGTGCATCTAATTATCCTAAAAATAATAGATTCTTCATCAAACACTTTACATATCATACATCTTGAATAGTGCATATTGTACCATCAAATATTTTGATTTTAATAGTGCTAATACCAGAAATCTCTAAGGCATGATCATTACCCATGAAACAGATCCTCCTGAGATATGTCTATATTTGTGAAACCATTCTCTCTGGGAGGTCATGTGCCAGGAGGCTACTAAATCTAGAAGCTAGACATTAGTAAACCTCTTTTTGCCTTCATCAATAGTGGTTGTTCCACTATATAAAATTTTACCTCACCTGATGTGCTGACAACGCATCCTTAAGATGTTGATGGCTCTAAAGATTTTTTTACCACCATTCTTCTTATTATGCCAACACTCCGATTTCACGTGCCCCATTTTACAACATTTATAGCATTTGATATTCTTCTTACATCTTGATTTTGATCTACCATGGGTATGACTCCTACTAGAGCCACGTTCCATTGATCTTATTCTTGTTACTGATAAAGCCTCCACTTGTTACGAACTTGCCTGTATGTCTTCCTTATTAGTGCGACGACTTTATTCCTTTAGAATAGTGGCTACAAATTATCGAAGACTAGATTATCTGTAAGGACATTTTTTGTGAGATTGATGATGAGATGATTACACGAGTCAGGTAGACTCTGAAGTAGAAGCTCTGCACGTTCATTCACACCGATTGCATGTCTCAACAGTATGAGTTAGGAGAACAGTGTGTTTAGGGTGTTGATGTGGTTGGTCATTGATGTAGATTCCATCATCCTCAGAGTGTAAAGTCTCTTTTTTTAAGAAGATTTTGTTAGTAGGGATTTTACCTCATATAGTTTCGTTAGAGTATCCCAGATCTTATTTACTGTCTTCTTCTCCTCTATGCTTGACAACACGTCATTTGCTAATGCCAGAGGGAGATTAGCAATAGCATTTCAGTCCATCTCATTCCACTTCTTATTATCTGTGATGTCATCTGACCTTGCACCAATGGCCACTAGAAAATTATCTTTTCTCAAGATAACATTTATCTTTAACTTCCACAGTGAGAACTTACTCCTGTTGAATTTTTCGATCTCAAACTTCGCTGCCATTGCTTCTACCACGAACAATAGCTTCTTACTATTTCACATAAACAAGAATTGTATTTATGAACAATAATCATATTCGTGAATAGTATTGTACTTACGAATAGTTTCATCTTTATGAACATTATTGTACTCATAAATAGTATCTATCACCTTTAAAGGATAAATGATAATCTAACTTATTTTTTGATGTGGAGGATCCACCTTTAGTGGTAGTTATAGAGCATATAATAAGTAGATACACACACCCTAATTCAAGCTCTGATACCACTTGTTGGGTCAAACTCAATGGTTAATAGAATAAGGTCCTAGTGAATAGTAGAGCAGACATAATAAAATGAACACACAGATTTACGTAAAAAGCCTCCTAAATAAATTTAGGGTAAAAACCACGGGCAAGGATAGAAGAAGTCACTATGAGGAAAATTTAGAAGTTATAATCTCTCTTTTCATGGAGAAACTCTCTCTAATTTTTCTCTCTTTCTCTCTCACTCTCTCTTTCTTTTCACTCTTAATTGGAGACACTGGGATGATCAGAACTTAACGGCAGTGAGAGCTATATATAGGTGGTTTTGTGGTAGCTGCACATTGTGGCTACAATGTTACGACAATAATATTTAGTGGTCTGCAAATTGGTGATTACCTACAAAACCCTGATAATTTTTAAATAATATATTAATATGAAATTAATTATAATATATGAATATTTAGTATGATAAATATCATGTAATGGTATATGAGTATAATACCATATGTTTTGAGTATGAACGAGTTCATACATGAGAAAGAAAAGAGTCAAAACATGCACAATGGCCAAACTCATGAAAAACTGGAAATGCTCAGTCCGGTCAATTGCCACGGTCAACCGTAGCCAGTCGACCGTCACGATCGACCGCGAAACCTGCAGAGAAGTTTTCTCCTGTTTTGAGTTGGTTTCGGATTTCTAAACCCATATTCATTTTTCCTGAT
>BQKN01066706.1:1437404-1462267 GCA_022839385.1 Asparagus kiusianus | reverse complement strand
TTAAAACATGGTTAATCTAAAGAAAGAAGTTTGATTCATCATTTTGAACTTTTTTGTATGTTTTAGGGTTTTGAATATAAATATAATGCATAAAATCATGGTTATATATGTTGATTTTATTTTTAGATATTTTTATCTGTTGTAACATATTTGTATGTAAGATTTATGAAGTTTTTTTTACCAAGTTTGAATCACAAAAACACGATGTGAACACGACACACACAAAAATCTAGAAAAAACTAGATTTGGGTTCACGGTCGACCGTCACGGTCGACCGTGTGCAGGGTAGAGACCTGGGTAGTCTCTGGAGCGCGTCGCGGTCGACCACGATGGTCGACCACTAGTTTGATGTTGGCTTGTGTATGGTTTTGGTTTGATTTCGGTTTGTCAATCGTTTCTCTCGACCTTGCGATGATTAACTACAATGTTAAAACTTGTTAAACACCTGGAATGATGGTGAACTTCAGATGTGGACTCGCACACTAAGATATGTGCACTTAGGCTTGCTTTGTGTTAAATTAACACACTTTTGTCACAAGTTAAAATTTATAAATACACATGACTTGTATTTGATCTTTCATGTATCCGGAAATAGGAAGATAAAACCTATTACCGCAGAACGATTAAGTAAAAGTATTATAATAGTATCGTTATTACATGTATACGGAATATGGAGATAATAAATTCTATTATCGCAGAACGATTGAATAAGAGCATTACAAAAGTATCGCTATAGCACAAGATGATGCACACATAGATATTTGATCAGTTATAAGTTTTACTTCCATGATAGATTACCCGTGAGTAGGGTATTTTCTTTGAGATTTTGACACACCCGTTATGGACGGCAGTTATGTTCATTTTGGTTTGGTTGACATCCTTTTATATTAGAGCAGGCTACTCGGATGTAATTCGAGATGATGTATTTATTCATTATGTTAGACATTTGAGTATGTTTCCTTGACTATTTGTTTTTAATACAGAGCTATATGAATGATTGATATATGTAAGTACTGACTCTATTTTTTTTATATATTCCTACCCCTTCCGCTAGGGAGAGGTAGTGATGATCTCGGTAGTGCTTTGATGCTCGTTATTTCCCCTCTTTCAGGCAGCGAGTCTGGCGCATGGAGAGTCGCAGGTTGATAGGACTTCTTATTTGTACAATTAGCTACTTATTATACTTTGTAGTTATTACAGAACTCCACATGTAGTTGATTATTTTCAGACTCTAGATTGGTATTTTAGTTTAGAGTTGAGAGCTTTTGTCAGACTTTGTTTATTTGATTCATTGTATTTGAGATCTAGTTTATACTCAGAGATATTTCTATTCTATTTCAGTTGGGCTCATTATTGATATTTCTTATGCTTCTTCTGTGTATATCCAGTGTTGCCTATTGCTATTTTTGCCTATCTGTACCTTCACCTATTTATTGTTTCCACTAGAGAGATAGTGATTGTGATGGTAAAACATGTCGTAGTATGGTGGTTGGTGCTTGGCAGGTTTGACAATCCGGGTTTTATCTGGGACTGCAGTCTTGTGTGAACCCTGGGGCATCATAGTTGGTATCAGAGCTCTAGTTCCAATATTCTTAGGATTATCCCTGTGTCATATTGTGGAGTTAGGATAGAGTTTACTAGGGATCATGTATATAGTCCGCTAGGAATCCTTAGTATGAGTGAGGACGTACTATATATGTACGCGAAAAATCTAAATTTTTATTTTAATAATCTATTTACTTTGAATAATAAAGCATGATATGACATATATGTGATATGATTTACTTATTGGTATATGTTATATCCTTCATGCTTGAGATCCTATTTACTGCATAATAAGCTTTATTTTGGAATTATAGATGTTAGGAAAAGGTCGTGGACACCGAGTTACTCGTGCTCAGGGAGTTAAGCAGGATGATAAGGAGCCCGAGTCATAGCAGGCTCCGCAGTACTTAGTGGATCTCATAGCGCCCTTGGCAACTCGTTTGGCGGCTATTGAGGAGCAATTAGCAGATCAGGTTCGACAGGGAACTCCCAATCAGGAGGAGATACCAAAAAGGACACCAGTAGTTACACCACCACCTCCAGTTGATGATGGAGTGGCTGAGCAGGAGGCTTTGCTTCGTTTGGTAGGGAGGTACCAGAAGTTGAAGGCTCCAGAGTTTCATGGTTTGACAAACTCGATTGCGGTACACAAATGGAAGGAGGATGTAAACAACATTCTGGACATGCTTAATATGAATACTGTGCAGATGCAAAGGTTAGCAGCTTTCAGTCTCAAGGGCGATGCAGGAGGATGGTATCGACTTCGTTTCACCCCAGAGCAGAGGATGACGGTTTCGTGAGAGACCTTTATATATCTTTTTGATGAGCAGTATGTTTCGGCTGTAGCGAAAACTGGAAAAGAGTTAGAGTTAGCTCGATTAGAGTAGGGGGATATGTCTGTCAGGAACTTTGAGAGTAAGTTCATGTCATTGCTTAGGTTCACCGGTATGTGGCACAAAGAGGAGCGTCAGGCTCAGATGTTCCTGATGGGACTTCGTCCAGGGTTACGCCGGTACATAGTATCTTGGAGGTTTCATTTAGTGCGGGAGGTGGCAGATGCTGCCATGGCTCAGGAGACAGATACAACCATATTCGTCAAGGGCAAGGACAATGGTAAGTCAGGACAGTCCGAGGACAAAGGAAAGGGTAAGAGACCATTTGGAGGCTCAAGAGGACCCCATTAGCAGGGTAAGGGTCCACATCAGTAGGGTCCCTATAAGAAGGGCCATCAGTAAGACCAGGGAGCATAGCAGTAGTACCGATTTCAGGGGGCTTGTTACAATTATAACAAGATTGGACACAAAGCAGCAGAGTGCTATAGTGCACCCGCAATAGGCCAGCAGGGTAGGACTCAGCAGCATCAGCAGAACCGCCCTTAGGGACCTGGTCAGGGCTAGCAGCTGAGGATTGAGGCACCTCCAGCAGTCCTGAGGATTGAGGGACAGGTTCGAGCGGTCTAAGAGACCCAGCAGAGACAGATGGCACCATTCACTCCAGGTGATTTGTAATACTCCAACCCTTGAAAGGGTGATGTGATTAGTATTGATAGATTTGATTAGAATACTCATACCACCAAGATGCATTTTCTTTTCAGGAACCCAACTCTTAGAACCTCCAAAGTTAAGTGTGCTTAGTCTGGAGAAATTATAGGATGGGTGACCTCCTGGGAAGTTTTCCAGGGAGCGCGTGAGTGAGGACAAAACGTGCTGAAAGGACATGTGGTGGTTTGTGAGGCCAGTCCATCAGATCTAGTAGCATACCGACTCTGAGATTCTGAGGTGGGGTGTTAAATGATACAGAACAGCAGATCGGTAGAGTATATGCAGTTGTTCCTCGCGATCATGGCACTAGCGGAGCTATTGTGGAAGGTACATTCCGTGTGAATTCCTTTCCAGCACGTATTCTTTTTTATTCTGGCGCTTCGTATTCTTTTATCTCCTATGATTTTATGGTTAGACTTCAGCTTGTAGCTCAGTCGTTAGATTTTTCTTTATCTGTATCCACTCCGTTGGGAGAGATTTCTCTGTTAGAGAATGTTTGTAGGAGATGCATCGTCAGCTTGGATGATTCTAAGTTTGCAATTGATTTGATCGTGTTACATATGTCTGAATTCGATGTGATTCTTGGTATGGATTGGCTATCTTCCTACCATGTGAGTATCGACTGTTTTGCGAAAACAGTCAGTTTGCGAGCATTTGATGGGTCTGAGTTAGTGGTAGCTACCTCCAGAGGCAACCAGTTTGGGAAGTTATTTCTGGCATACGTAGAGGATGTGATATTGCGGGATCAGGGTGCAAATTTAAGTGAGATGCAAGTAGTCTCAGAGTACCATGATGTCTTCCAAGGCATACCAGGATTACCTCTAGTGAAATAGGTCGAGTTTTGCATAGAGTTGCAGCCAGATAGATGAGTTGTTGTCTTAGGGCTTTATTCGACGGAGACATTCTCTATGGGAAGCACCGGTCCTCTTTGTGAAGAAGAAGGACGGGAGTATGCGATTATGTATAGATTATCGCGAGTTAAACAATGTCACTATCCGTAAAAGGTACCCATTACCGAGGATCGATGACTTGTTCGACAAGTTGTACGTTGCGTAGTATTTCTCGAAGATAGATCTTCATTCTGGTTATCATCAGTTACGAGTTCGGGAGATGGATATTCCCAAGACCGTTTTCTTGACTCGATATGGGTCTTTCGAGTTTCTTGTCATGCCATTTGGGCTGACCAATGCACCCGTAGTATTCATAAATTTGATGAATCGGGTTTTTTGTCCTTATTTGGACCAGTTCGTGATAGTTTTCATCGATGATGTTCTTATATATTCGAGGTCGGAGGCCGAGCACGAGCAGCATTTGAGGTTAGCATTGCAAATATTAAAAGAGCACCAGTTGTATGCTAAATTTAGCAAGTATAAATTCTGGTTATCAGATGTTAGATTTTTGGGCCATGTCATCAGTCGGGAGGGCATTACAGTAGATCTGACTAAGGTAGAAGCCGTACTTAATTGGGAGCCATCGAAGACAGTTACCGAGATTCGTAGCTTCTTAGGCCTAGCAGGCTATTTTACAGAAAATTCATTCAGGACTTCTCGAGGATTGCCACACTGCTTACACACCTTACTAAGAAGGGTGTATAGTTTATTTGGAGCATAGAGTGCCAGAAGGCATTTGAGACTTTGAAGACTAAATTGACTTCGGCACCAGCTTGGTTATTCCTAGTAGTGATAAGACATTTGTTGTTTATACTGATGCGTCCTTATTAGGTCTTGGAGGTGTATTGATGCAGACCCAGAGAGTTGTAGCTTATGTTTCGAGGCAGTTGAGAACTCATGAGTAGAACTACCCCACGCATGACTTGGAGCTAGCAGTGGTGGTATTTGCACTGAAGATGTGGAGACATTACTTTTACGGAGTACAGTTTGAGCTGTTCACGGATACCCTGAGTTTAAATTACCTCTTTTCTTAGAAAAAACTTAATCAGAGATAGCGTCGATGGATAGAATTTATTATGGATTATGAATTTGCTATTCAGTACCATCCGGGAAAGGCGAATGTGGTAGCAGATGCATTAAACAGGAAGCGTCATCATGGGCTAGCAACTTTGAGGTGTTCACTTCATCGGGATCTTAATGTCCTCAGTCACTTTGATTTCAGGCTAGAGATTGGTGGGAGCCGTATGTTTTTAGGAGCTTTATCTGTACAACCATCTTGGAGAGATAGAGTGGTCGAAGCTCAGATAGAGGATTCTTGGATTCAAACCCATAAGGGGGAGATTTCCAAGAGTCCAAGGATGATTGGACTATAAGGATAGATGGAGGCCTTCGGATGAAGGGCAGAATTGTTATGATGAACAATTTATAATAAAAGAAGATATTTTTTGATGAGGCGCATCGTAGCAGATATACAGTGCATCCAGGCACGACAAAAATGTACAAGGATCCGAAGAGACATTACTGGTGAGTGGTATGCACAGAGAGATTTCAGAGTATGTGGCTAAGTGTTTTACATGTCAGCAGATTAAGGTAGAACATTAGCGACCTGCAGAAACCCTACAGCCTTTACCCATTCCCGAGAGGAAGTGGGCAGATATTTTCATGGATTTCATAGTGTGGTTGCCAAAGTCAAAGAAAGGAAATAATTCTATTTGGGTTATAGTGGACAGATTGACTAAGTCTGCACATTTCTTACCAGTGAGGACGACTTATACGGCATATATGTATGCGAGGATCTTCATTCGGAAGATTGTTAGATTGCATAGAGTCTCAGAGACGATTGTATCAGATTGGGGCTCAGTCTTCACATCTCATTTTTGGAGGAGTTTTCAGGATGCTTTTGGTAGTCTGTTATCATTTAGCAGTATTTTTTACTCCCAGACAGATGGTCAGACCGAGAGGGTGAATCAGATCTTAGAGGATATGCTGAGAGCGTGCATTATGGATTTTTAAGGTAGCTGGGAGGATCACATCCCACTGATTGAATTTGCATATAATAACATCTATCAAGCTACCATCGGGATGGCACCGTATGAAGTTTTGTACGGGAGACCTTGCAGATCACCCATATGTTGGGCAGAGCTAGAGGATAGTCTATTGATTAGTCCGGAGTTAGTTAGACAGACCACTAAAAAGGTAGCATTGATTCGAGAGCGCATTCTTGCAGCCCAGAGTCGGCAAAAAAGCTATGCAGATCAGCGGAGACGACCTTTAGAGTTTAAGGTCGGAGACTTAGTTATGTTAAAAGTATAACTAATGAAGGGCGTTCAGCATTTCGGTAGACGAGGGAAGCTTGCCCCGAGATATGTTAGTCCTTTCAGGATCATCGAGCGCATTGGAGCTGTTTCTTACAGGTTAGACCTGCCAGCATCGATGTCGAGTGTACACGATGTTTTTCATATTTTAATATTTAAGAAACATCTGCGAGATGATGAGCAGCAGAGAGTGATTGACTCACCAGAGATTAAGATTCAGGATGACTTGACTACCATAGAGATTCCGGTATGCATACTTGCTAGAGAGAATAAAAAGCTTATAAATAAAGTTATTCCATTAGTGAAAGTTCAGTGGAACCGACAAGGAGCCGAAGAGATTTCCTGGGAGCGTGAGGAGGATGTTCTTCGCGACTACCCGCACCTGTTTGGACAGGTATGATGTTGATGCTTTGATAATTGTCATTATCTATGTTGTTTAGACACATTTATATTTACCTTTAAAACTAGAATGGGGATATTGTCACCTGATCCTTAATCATTTGAAACATATGGTATATACATAAGGGTTTCCTTGTTTGGATTATTTCGCTCGACGTACCAATTTCGTATAGTTAGGGATTTAGGTGAGAATGTTTGCATTCTAAGTTATTAACTTTAAATATTATTGTGCTAATATTATGAGATGGGTACAGAAGGTTTTCTATGTATGAAATACACCTTCTTAATGTATTTTTCCCAGTTATTAAGCTTTGTGATGCGACTGCTGAATTTTGAGGATGAAATCCTCTTAAGGGGGGTGAATGTAAAAGCCAGATAATTTTTGAATGATATATTAATATGAGATTAATTATGATATATAGATATTTAGTATAATAAATATCATTTAATAGTATATGAGTATAATACCATGTGTTTTAAGTATGAACGAGTTCATACATGAGAGAGAAAAGAGTCGAAACATGCACAATGGCTAAACTCATGAAAAAACTAGAAATGCCCAGTCCGATCGGCTGTCATGGTCGACCACAGCCGGTCGACCGCTACGGTCGATCGTGAAAACTGCAGAGAATTTTTCTCCTATTTTGAGTTGGTTTCAGATTTTTTAACCCATATTCGTTTTCTCTGATATATATATGAGTTTTTCATATTTTTCTTAGTTTTCCCAAGAACCGTAATAGCCACCAAACCCCCAAACCCTAGTTTGATTTCTTGGAGAAGATTGGAGGCTTTCGAGCGGGATTTTTTTATTAGTTTTTGTCTTTTGGAGTGGAGATCTCTTTCAACCTTGCTTCTAAAATGTTTTTTAACAATCTCAGGCGAGTATCATCTCTGCTAATCCCCCTCCCAGTTTTTAAATTATTTTTAAAGAGATTACATGTTTTGTAGAGTCTAAATGACTAGATTATGAATGAAAGACAACTTGTTTGTATTATATGTATAAAGATTAGGTCTTTTCATGCTAAAAAGATTGAGAACGAATTTTACAGATATATTTAAGATCTGAAGATGATTTTAAAATGTGGTTAATCTAAAGAAAGAAGTTTGATTCATCGTTTTGAGCTTTTACGCATGTTTTAGGGTTTTGAATATAAGTATATTGCATGAAATCATGGTTATATATGTTGATTTTATTTTCAGATATTTCTATCTGCTGTAACTTGTTTGTATGCAAGATTCATGAAGTTTTTTTACTATATTTGAATCACAAAAACACGACGTGAACACGACACACACAAAAATCTAGAAAAAACTGGATTTTGGGCTCACGGTCGACCGCGTGCAGGGCAGAGACCTGGGTAGTCTCTGGAGCACGTCGCGGTGGACCGCCATAGTCGACCTCTAGTCTGATGTTGGTTTGTGTATGGTTTTGGTATGATTTTGGTTTGTCGAGCATTTCTCTCGACTTTGTGATGATTAACTACAACGTTAAAACTTGTTAAACACCTACGATGATGGTGAACTTCAGATGTGGACTCGCACACAAAGATATGTAGACTTAGGTTTGATTTGTGTTAAATTAACACACTTTTGTCACAAGTTAAAATTTATAAATACACATGACTAGTATTTGATCTTTCACGTATCCGAAAATAGGAAGATAAAACCTATTACCATAGAACGATTGAGTAAGAGTATTACAATAGTATCGTTATTACATGTATCTGGAATAAGGAGATAATAAATCCTATTGCCGCAGAGCGATTGAGTAAGAGCATTACAAGAGTATCGCTATAGCACAAGATGATGCACACATAGAAATTTGATCAGTTGTAAGTTTTACTTCCATGATAGATTACCCGTGAGTAGGGTATTTCCTTTGAGATTTTGGCACACCCATTATGAATGGCAGTTATATTCGTTTTGCTTTGGTTGACATCCTCTTATATTAGAGCAGGCTACCCGGATGTAATTCGAGATGATGTATTTATTCTTTATGCTAGAGATTTGAGTATGTTGTTAGACCCTAGAGGGGGGGTGATTAGGGTCTTATGCTAATCTAATCCCGATTAATTGCTAATAAAAATTATATAGATCAATATGTTCTTGCAAGAGATAGATATGAATAAGAACAATAAGAATATGCACAAATAAAAAATGAGTCAAACAAAACACAAACACACGATATGTTTACGAGGTTCGGTCACCACGACCTACGTCCCCGCTCCTCACCTCGAGGAGATATCCACTATCATAATCCGGTTTGGAAGCCGGAACTTCTACACACTCGGTTTACAAGTTCACCGAAAACTCTCACACAGCAAACACTATGCAATCACACTTTACACACTAAGTGTGGGAACCTAGCCCGTGTCCTCCTCCTCAAGTGCTCGGTTACAACCTCTTCCTAGGTTCGTCAACCGACGCCACTCCTATTGGATTCAACCCCGTCTCTCGCCTCACACTTCTCTCGGTGTACAAGTGTATTATAAGTGATTCTCACAAATAAAAGTTAAATGCAATGATTTGTTCTTAAATAACTAGTGCGAACACAATGAAGCTCACACTCACTAAATCACACCCCACAACCCACACTATATGGTATGAAAATATTAAGCTCAATAAGTGTGTGTGATAACAGTGAATGAAACTCAATAAATATAGCTAAATGAAATGAAAATAAAAATAACAAGCTATATAAGAGTTTAGAAGGCTTCTCAAATAAGAAGAACAGTAGATGATGATCCCAATAGGATTTGAAGGCCACTTCTTGTTGTAAAAAAACTTCTCTTGAAAACAGATTGATGAAATCAACTTTAAACAGCTCTTAAACACACTTAAGATTTTGTTAAACACAAAACTTGGATTTCTTCGATCTATAGAAGGAGAGCAGTAATGGGGTATTTATAGCACCCCAATACATCAGCAAAAACATAAGTAAAATACTAAAAAACCAATTTGAAAACAGTTGTAAAAACTAGCCGTTGGAAGTGAACTAACAGTTCGGCGGTCGACCGGTGCGGTCGACCGTGAAGCTCAAAAACACAGGGTATGAGAAAATAAAGCTGACGGTCGACCGCGAAAGTCTCTGGATGTTTTCACGGTCGACCTCCATGGTCGACCGCGAGCACAAAAAAGCCATGCCAAGGAAAAATACCATTGGCGGTCGATCGCGCCGGTCGACTTGAAACTGATATATTTCATATGACAGGTTTTGGGGCTATTTTAAAAATTCATTAAAAATATCAAATCAATTCCAAAAATAGTGAAACTTTGCGGAAAGTTTCTAAATGATGAAATAAACATGTTTGAAAAGGAATTTTTGGAAAATCAATTTTCGTTTGTGAAAACTCCCTGTTTTTGAAAAGTGTTCAAAAAACCTGTTTTTCGTGAACATGAAAATTAACATAAGGCTTGTAAATATGTATATATATGTTATGCATGTATTATATGTATATAATGAATTATGAAAGAGCTGTAAACATGAGATATAAGATATTGTAACAAAACTAGAGAATATATTAGATCTAATCATACAATATATGTAAGTAAACTAAACTTATACCTAGGTAAATCCATACATATGAACTTGAATCTTTAACGCTTGATTGACGTGTGTGAAATACATGTAAAGAGAAACATAAACACAAAACTAGAGAATATATTAGCTATAAATTGTTTGACAAATCATCATCAAAACTATAGGGTCAACAATCTCCCCCTTTTTGATGATGGCAAACAATTTATACATGAATATTAATTATAAACTGATAAACCACATATAAGGAAAACATGAAAAAAAATCATACATGAAAAAATCATACATGAATAATCACATAAACCATATATGAATATGAATAAATATATAAGCCATATGTGGATTTTTCTCCCCCTTTAACAACATCAAAAAGGGGAAAATAAAAATAGGAGCAACGCTCCCCCTGCATATAAGTACAGATAAAAAAACCAAGTGAATGCCAAAAGCTCCCCCTACCAAATTGAATAAATGACATCTAAAGAACATATATAGGAGCTAAACAATAATTGTTCATCCAAAAAGCAACCATAAACAATATACAAACTAAAGAACTCATCATTAGCAACATATTTTCCACAAACAAAGCATGAAAAATTGTTTCCACCATGCATAGTTCATAGAAAAGATAAACTAACACAATAAATCATAAAATTTCACTTAAGCATCAGAAATTACATAGTTTTTCCACAGACATATTTTGTTCCACAAGACTGCAAACCATACATAAAAAGTCACATAGTTCCACACAAATATAGAGTTATTACACTCAAACATAAATATCAAGTTCAACATCATAAGCACAAAAAAATAAAACAATAAACACAACGAGCACCAAAGTCAATCATCACCGTCACTATCACCATCAGAAGCAAGACCAGAGCCAGATCCATCGTCAGAGCCAGAGCCATCAGCAGGACCCTCCTCAGAACCAGACTCAGAGCTGGAAGAGGGATCCGGGATCCTAAGAGACTGACGCTGATAGGATAGAATAGTCCTAACATCCCTCTGAATAGACGAGACTTGCTTCTGAACACTTGAGAACTGAGTCTTAAGACGATCTAGACGGTCACAAATATCAGAAGAGGAGGAGGTGGAAGCTCTAGATCGAGAAGATGATGGCGTAATGGGATCAGATAGAGAGGCTGAAAGTTGCATACGAGAGAGAGAGACCCTATCAAAGAAATCTTTCTTGGGTTCAACTTTGGGTTCTTGAGAGAGATCAACATCGAAGTGTTGAAGGATAAGGGTGATGAAGGAGCCAAATGGTAGAAATTTGACATGCTTCGATGCCATGTTTTTGAGAAAAATGTTTTCCCAATCTACTTTTATTTTGACAAATATGGCATATACAGCATTGATCTTGTCAGAAGCAAAATGATCAAAACTACCGGCCTTAGGAATCAGATTTTAAGCAATGATTCTGGCAATAAGTTTGGCATTGGGATTAAGAGAATTATTGTTCATTGGATAAGTGCAACCGGGTTTGAACAAGAGGTGGTTTACAGCTGGATCATCAAGCTCAATAGCCATAAGGTCAACATCACCTGTTGGGATTTTAAGAATCCCCGCAAGTTCGTTGGTAGAAAAAGATATTACAACATTTTTAACAGATGTAGTAATGGTCTGAAGACCATCAGCAGAGAATGACACAGATAGGTTAGCATAAAACAGATAAACTAGAAAAGGATAATAAGGAAATTTATGTTCCTCATTTAACAGTCTAGCCAACCCAACATCATGAAGAATTGTGTGAGTGTCATACATGGCTAAGTGATTAAATTTGATATATCTGGTTGGAATAATTTTCAGTTTGCATAACTCCCTATATTTCTTAATTAGGGATTTAAACAACAGAAAATCTTCATAATGAGAAGCTTTGATAGAGGAGGAACTAGATTCAGGTTTTGATCTCTTTTTGGGAGGCATGATGACAGATATAAATAACTAGAGTTAGAAAGAAATTTGGACAGAAAAATAAAAGCCCTGGGAATGAAGAATTAGAGCACAATAAGTAAACTGTCCTAAAACAAAAACCCTAGTCTGAGAATGTAATCACTAGAGTAGGAAATGAAATCAAGTGATGAGAAAGAGATTGTTACCCAGCAACACCCAACTGAAATCGATGGAGAAGGAGCCGAAAGAGATCGCGGTCGATTGAAGCAGGCGACCGAAGAGAAATCGATAGATTTAGGAAAAAATTTCAAAATGGGGGAAAGATGAGGAGTCGGGTCTTAGAACAGATGAAAGAAGGGCTAGGATCAGCTTAGGGTCCAGATCAATGGTGGTGAAGAATTCGGGTTCAAAACAATTATCCATTAAAAAACCAAAACCCGATAAAAACAAAAATCGAAGCTGAAAAATCTCTTGCGGTCGACCGACACGGTCGACCGAAACAACTTATAGAGACTTCGTCGGTCGACCGGGTCGGTCGACCGCAAGAAGATAAAGAGCACAGACAATGTAAAAATTGGATTTTGAGAAAGTTTTCAATTTAGACCTTTAAGAAATTTGTTTTATAATATACCAAATGTTTTATAAAATATATATAAAATTTTTTCAATTTAGACCTTTAAGAAATTTGTTTTATAATATACCAAATGTTTTATAAAATATATATAAATGTTTTTAGCTATAAAATCATACAAATAATTTATTTTAGCTAATTAAAAGAAAGATTTATATTCAAAAACCAAAAGCAAAAGCAAAAAAATGATATAAGAATCATTTTGGTACCACTAAACTTTGGGACATGACCCCTATCATTTAAATCCAAGGCCCTAGGGTTATGAACCCGCTTGGGCGTATTTTGTGCACTGATACGATCAAAGCAAAAATTGTAAACATGACCCATACGATACAATTTGTACAATGTATAGGTTTGAATGGTTTACGTTTACCAAGATGGAATGCACGTGGTTCATTTGCAAAAATAGATTTTTCTTTGTAATTATTTTGCAAACGAGAATTTCTTTTCAAATCGAAACAAAACATGGCCAAATGACCAAAACGGCCACAATAATCACATTTATACACATGAGCATGTTTATGATTTACACTATGTGTGTGTACATGTGTATGTGATGAAGAAGCTTGATGGGATGCACAATCATGAATAGGCTTGTTAATTTTTGGTGCATTATGATAAAATTGTGCTAAATGGCCTTTAAGACCGCAAATAGAATATTTGTGAATTTTGTCATACATATGCGCATAGTGAATAGGTTTCTTAGAAGAATTAACATTGAGCTTTGCACATAAGTCCATAAGCTTTTTATTATTAGCAATACAAGTGTTTAGTGTTGAATCTAAAGTAGATATTCGTTTTCTCATTTGATTCAACTCATCATTGTGCATACAAGCATTGCTAATAGAAGTAGGATAAACAAGATTACTCATCATAGATTACAACTTATCTACTTCTAACATAGCATCACGTTTTTCATGTAGCAAACTAGCATTTTTAATTTTCAAATTTTCATTGTATTCTTTAAGAATTATATTTTCATTTGTAATAAAATTAAACTTAGAGGCTAGTGTTTCATGAGTGGATTTCATATTAACATACTTACTCTTTATATCAATATAGCAATTGTGTAATTTTTCAAACTCAAGAGCAAGTTCATCAAAAGTAATAACATCGTTATCGCATACCTCACTAGGGTTATCACCTAGTGGAATTGTACATGGAGATGAGGCTTCTTTAGAATTCAAAGCGGGATTTTCCAACGCTTGTTGAATAGCCTCTAATTCCCCTTCATGTGCTTCAATTAATTTCCATAAGGCGTAAGCACTATCAAAATTAGCAAATTTGTTAGAAAAAGAAGAGTGAAAAGCATTAATCAAATATTCTAACAAATGCTTGTTCATGTTAAACAATCTTTTATCATTATCACACCATTTGGATTTTTGCGAAATAGGAACAACATAGGCATCATCAATAATTTCCCACAATTCGAATTGTTTAGATTGAACAAATAGTTTGAATCTAACACGCCATTGAGCATAGGGAAAAATATCCAAACGAGGAGCAATATTAATAGCATATCCTAAACTAAATGAATCATACATATCCATAAAGATAATATGCAAGAAGCAAAAATGCAATTAAAATTAGATTAGCACAAATACGATAACTTGGATCTTTAACTTAAGGTGGTTAGACCTTAAATCAAAGAGCACCAAACTCTGATAGTAATTGTTAGACCCTAGAGGGGGGTGATTAGGGTCTTATGCTAATCTAATCCCGATTAATTGCCAATAAAAATATATAGATCAATATGTTCATGCAAGAGATAGATATGAATAAGAACAATAAGAATATGCACAAATAAAAAATGAGTCAAACAAAACACAAACACACAATATGTTTACGAGGTTCAGTCACCATGACCTACGTCCCCGCTCCTCACCTCGAGGAGATATCCACTATCACAATCCGGTTTGGAAGCCGGAACTTCTACACACTCGATTTACAAATTCACCGAAAACTCTCACACAACAAACACAATGCAATCATACTTTACATACTAAGTGTAGGAACCTAGCCCGTGTCCTCCTCCTCAAGTGCTCGGTTACAACCTCTCCCTAGGTTCGTCAACCGACGCCACTCCTATTGGATTCGACCCCGTCTCTCACCTCACACTTCTCTCGGTGTATAAGTGTATTACAAGTGATTCTCACAAATAAAAGTTAAATACAATGATTTGTTCTCAAATAACAAGTGAGAACACAATGAAGCTCACACTCACTAAATCACACCCCACAACAAACACTATATGGTATAAAAATATTAAGCTCAATAAGTGTGTGTGATAACAGTGAATGAAACTCAATAAATATAGCTAAATAAAATGAAAATGAAAATAACAAGCTATATAAGAGTTTAGAAGAATTCTCAAACAAGAAGAACAGTAGATGATGATCCCAATAGGATTTGAAGACCACTTCTTGTTGTAGAAAAACTTCTCTTGAAAACAGATTGATGAAATCAACTTTAAACAGCTCTTAAACACACTTAAGATTTTGTTAAACACAAAACTTGGATTTCTTGGATCTATAGAAGGAGAGCAGCAATAGGGTATTTATAGCACCCCAATACATCAGCAAAAACATAAGTAAAAGACCAAAAAACCAATTTAAAAACAGCTGTAAAAACTAGCCGTTGGAAGTGAACTGATAGTTCGGCGGTCGACCGGTGCGGTCGACCGCGAAGCTCAAAAACACAGGGTATGAGAAAATAAAGCTGGCGGTCGACCGCGGCGGTCGACCACGAAACTCTCTGGATGTTTTCACGGTCGACCACCACGGTTGACCGTGAGCACAAAAAAGCCATGTCAAGGAAAAATACCATTGGCGGTCGACCGCGCCGGTTGACCGAAAACTGATATATTTCATATGACAGGTTTTTGGGCTATTTTAAAAATTCATTAAAAATATCAAATCAATTCCAAAAATAGTGAAACTTTGAGGAAAGTTTCTAAATGATGAAATAAACATGTTTGAAAAGGAATTTTTGAAAAATCAATTTTTGTTTGTGAAAACTCCCTGTTTTTGAAAAGTGTTCAGAAAACCTATTTTTCGTGAACATGAAAATTAACATAAGGCTTGTAAATATGTATATATATATTATGCATGTATTATATATATATAATAAATTATGAAAGAGTTGTAAATATGAGATATAAGATATTATAACATTGTTTAATGAAAAATCATTTATATGATAGAAAACGTCAAAAATCGTGTTAAGTGTACATATATTGAGCTTAGATCTAATTATACAATATATGTAAGTAAACTAAACTTATACCTAGGTAAATCCACACATATGAACTTGAATCTTTAACGCTTGATTGACGTGTGTGAAATACCTGTAAAGAGAAACATAAACACAAAACTAGAGAATATATTTGCTATAAATTATTTGACAAATCATCATCAAAACTATAGGGTCAACATATGTTTCCTTGACTATTTGTTCTTTATAGAGAGCTATATGAATGATTTGATATATGTAAGTACTGACTCTATTTTCTTATATATTCCTACCCCTTCCCCTGGGGAGAGGTAGTGATGATCTCGCTAGCGCTTTGACGCTCGTTGTTTCCCCTCTTTCAGGCAGCGAGTCTGGCGCACGGAGAGTCACAGGTTGATAGGACTTCTTAGTTGTCTAATTAGCTACTTATTATACTTTGTAGTTATTGCAGAACTCCACATATAGTTGATTATTTTAAGACTCTAAATTGGTATTTTAGTTTAGAGTTGAGAGCTTTTGTGAGACTTTGTTTATTTGACTCATTGTATTTGAGATCCAGTTTATACTCAGAGATATTTCTATTCTATTTCAGTTGGGCTCATTATTGATATTTCTTATGCTTCTTCTGTGTATATCCAGTGTTGCCTATTGCTATTTTTGCCTGTCTGTACCTTCACCTATTTATTGTTTCTACTAGAGAGATAGTGATTGTAATGGTGAAACATGTTGTAGCATGGTGGTTGGAGCTTGGCAGGTTTGACAATCCGGTTTTTACCTGGGACTGCAACCTTGTATGAACTCTGGGGCATCACATTGCCGTAACAGGTAGGTGTTTACTATAGACACAGTAACTTTCCATCATAGATGAAATCTTGGTGTAAATGATTTATCTTTCACCTCTTAAATCACTTTCATTTTTCTTTGCTTTATTTTTTTGGTCAATGAAGAATTTTATTTATTCACCAAATTTGAAAGTATAGTACATCAAGATACTCAATAATTTGAGATAACAAAAACAAAAACAGACATAAGGAAATTAATCCAATTCTCTATCTCAACCTTTACAAAGAAAGAATCAAATCCTTATTATCATCCGATAAAGGACTGTTGAGGATTAGTGACATAATGTCAACTTTTATGTCTCTAACCAACTGCTCATCACTTCTGTTTTTCTGCTTGAAAATCCTGGCATTACGTTCACACCAAATGTTATATATTATTGCAGATAGTGTCATTCTCTTAATTTTTTGTTTAAAACTCTTCCCCCTCAGCTTGGTGCTATATCAGTTCAAGATGTGATTCCAGTCATAAGACCTCCATTTATACTGAAGCCAGTTCATTATACAAATCCAAACATTCCTTGAGAAGCTGCATTCAAAGAACAGGTGAATCTTGCTCTCCATATCTGCTCCAAAATATAAATAGCAAAGATTGCTGTTCACAATCCCTCTCCTAAGCAGTCTATCTTGAGTAAGCAACTTGTTTTGAACAGCTAGCTAATATACAAAGAAGTGCTTAGGATAATTCATCCTCTCCCGGACTGTGTCATGCTATGACAACTTGTTTGATACAGGAGAGAGAGCAAAGTACATGGCAGAAAAATGAATTTTTGGATCTTCTCAACTAGAGCTTATGAGTTGTTTCAGATTGTCAATACCACTATAGAAACCCAATGCTTTATCTCTGACCTTTAACAGCTGGTTCCACATCCATGAATCCTCAGTTCTTGCTTGCACTTGCCAAATATTCCTGTGTTTTAAATAGGTGCCATGAATCCATTCAATCCACAAATACTCCTTATTGACATGAATGTGCTAGAGAATTCTCAGGGCAGAAGCAATATTCTAGATAGAAGCTGAAAATGTACCTAAACTTCCTTGCTTTCTCCCCAAACATGCTTTATCCCATGAACCAAGAGGAGCCCGATGAAGTTGATCAAATTTCCCCCATAAGAAGTTTATACATAATGCATCTATTTCTCGAAGAACTTTAGCAGGTAAAATATAGCTAGATGTCCAATATATTTGAACACCTAGAATAGCACTTTTAATAATCTGCAATATTCTTGTATATGACGGATTCCTATGATTCATCCAAGCCTAAAATTGACCTGTTATTTTATTGAAAAGCGGAGTGCAATCCATGTATGATAACCTTCTGTATATAAGAAGAATGCCAAGGTATTTAATAGGCATAACACCCTCTGAGAACCCCAAGTAATTGTTTATGGAGGCTTTGACAGATTCATCAACTCCCCCATAAAATATGGACCACTTATCTAGGTTAGCTTCAAGTCCAAAAATTACACTAAAGTCCCTGAAGCATTGATAAAGCATTTTTACAAAGTATAGATCACCTTTGGCAAATAAGAGAAGACCATCTACAAAAATTAAGTGAGTAATCTTTAGATTTACACACTTTGGGTGAAATTTGAATTGTTTGTCTTCTTTTAACATAACCGGACTCCTTGAGAGGTACTCCATTCCCAGGGTGAACAAATATGGGGACAGATGATCACCCTGTCTTAGGCCTCATTCACCTTTGAAATAATCATGTAGAGAGCCACTTAGAGAAATTGATTACTTTGTGGAGGATATACAAGCCATTATCCAATTAGTCATCACAATAGGAAATCTCAGTCCTTTGAGCATTTCATTGAGAAATTTCTAGCTAATAGTATCAAATGTTTTTTAATGTCAATGTTAAGCATAATCCCGGGAGATATATGCTTCCTGTTGTAGTTTTTGACAAGCTCATGAGCAAGCAAGATGTTGCTTGATATTTGTCTACCTTTCACAAAATCACTCTGAGCTTCATTTACAAGATACCCCATAACAAACTTAATTCTATTTGCCAAAATTTTTGAGATAAACTTGTAACGATAGTTGCAACATGATATAGTATCTGAAATCAGAAGGAGTTCTAAGGCATTGTACCTTAGGAATTAAAGTTATGAAGATGGAATTAATCATTCCGAACATTTTTCCAGTTTTGAAGAATTCTTTAATGGCTAGAGGGACTTCTTCCCCCTATAATACCCCAAGCTGACTTGTAGAAGGACATACTATAATCATTGGGCCCTAGAGCTTTGCTCTCAGACATGGAAAAAATGGCAGCTTTAATCTCTTCTTTAGTAACTGGAGAAGATAAAATCCTGGCTTGTGCATTATTCAGACATAGGCCATTACAGATGATGTTGTTCTCTGGATTAGATGTAACAGTAGCAGTGCCTATAAAATTCTTATAAAAAGTACTTAGTTCTATGATCCCCTCTCCATCAGCTATTCTACTCCCCTCACTATTGTCGAACACCATCACTCTATTTAGGTGCCTCTTGGATTTAATTACTGAATGAAAATAATTTGTGCACCTATCACCTTGAACACTCCATAGTATTCTAGCTTTTTGTTGATAGAAGGACAACTCACACTCCAAAAGCTTGTTGTATGAAGCAATGCATTCCTTTTCTTGATTAATCAAAGTATGGTTGAGGGGATCTGCTTGAAGATTCCACTGGACAATTTCAAGGGCAAGCCTAGCTCTTTGTACTTGCTCACTGATGTTATAAAAGTGTCTTTTATTAATATCTTTCAGTGCACTTTTCAGTAGCTTAAGTTTTTGCAAAAACTGAGAACATTGTATATCCTGCCATAGGAGTTTGCTAGATAGTTGATACTGTGGGCAGAAAGCTAGCATGTTTGGTCCACATTTTAAAAAACTTAAATGGTTTTTCCCTTTCACACATTCATCATAAATTGAGACCAGAGCTAGGGAGTGATCAGAGAAAATTGGTAGCAAAAATTCCACATGACTTGAGTTCACTACAACAAATTGCACTTTTCTCGACGCTTATTCCTGACGCATGGTTAAATACGTCGGCAAAAATTATGTTTTTCCCGACGCTTTTAGTTAGCGTCGGCAAAAAATATATTTTTCCCGACGTTTATAATTAGCGTCGCTAAAAGTGTACATTATTAGCGACGTTTTAACTTAGCGTCGGTAAAAGTTATGGATTTCCCGACGTTTTTTTATTTTCATCGGCAGAAGTATAGCTTTTTAGCAACGTTTTAGGATTAGCGTCGCTAATAATGTGCATTTATCGTGACGTGTTAAGTTAACGTCGCTAAAAGTCTCTTTTTCACGACGTTCTTGTTTTGTGTCGCTAAAAGGTTACTTTTTACGACGCTGTTTCGTTCATCCGCGTCGCCAAAAAAACACCCCAAACTTTTACCTATAGGCGAGAAATTTCCCCCCTTTATTTTCGCGAAAAAGAGAAAAAACCCAGAACCCTCGTTCTCTCTCTCATCAGAAAACCTACCCTAAACCCCCGTGCTTGCCGCTTTCGTCGGAGTTCACCGCCTCCATTGGAGTTCACCGCTGCCATCGATCCCTGAAGTTCGCCGCCGCCGTCGACCCAAATCGGATCTCGCCGAATCGGATCTCGTCGCCTCTCCTCCTCCTCTCCTCTTCCAAATCGAAATCCAAATTGAACGTAGAAGAGGAAAATGATGGCGGCAGCAGCAGCTTTCCCATCTCCTCTTCAAGCTCTCTTGAATCTCGCCCAACGGTTCCGACGGGCAAAAAGCGAAGACGAAGTTTGATTTCTGAAAACTTTCTGGCTTTTGTTTTCATGCTTATGGTGTGGAAATCTGTGATCTTTCTGTAGTATTTTGCTTAATTTTTGGTACTATTAAGTTTTCTTAGTTTCGCATATGGTCACCGATAAATCGGTATTTGGCATTTGCATGCCTTGAATTTTGATGTCCAGATGGTGAAAAACAGCCATATATATTAGCTAGTTTTAGGTTTCAATTTCTAATTAATTATTATATCAAGTTCATCTTGTATGAGTCCCTTAGGAGGGAATTTGAGCCAGATTATTCGACTAATACCTTCAGGAAATAATAAAGCTTTTAGATGGGCTTAGTCCTCACAAACAAGGGAGAAAGACTTTGTTCAAAATTATAAATTATTTATGGTTCTTTTATAATAGCAAAAAATATAAATATTAATTCTAATATGTTGAGTTTAGAAGACATTGTGGATTGAAGCCAAACTGAGATTGCTGTATCCTGATACTATCGGTAGTATAAAAAATTTCATCAATTGAGTCAACTGTTAAGGAGAAATCACGCGATTTTGCTACCTGATCTATTTGTTATTTCTGTGTGTCATGGCTTGATGTTCCAGTTCCTTTTTATAAGAAGAAATCTGAGTTATTGATCCATATAGGACACTTCAATGTTCATTACAGCATGTAATTAAATAACTAAAGTCGTTTGTTTTAAGGTTAACTTGTTAAAATTCATTTCGGATAAAACCTTATGAGGGTAAAACTCGTTTCTTTTGCTTGAATTCTCTTCCTACTCACTGACGAGTAAACTTGCTCCTGTAGGATGATATATGCTAAGAGTGCTAATATAAGATGAAAATACAGCCATATGTAATAATCTTGAGCATTGTGATGTTGTTCATTGTTTATAGAATGGCAACCATTCAGTATCAAGAAACAGAGGTACATCTTTGGGCAGTTGATTATTTAGTAATTTCATTATTTGTTTTGTATTTAATAAATTCCTTGTTGTGATTTGTAAAATCGATAGATGGAAGCAACATCTCATCCCTTTGATACGATATTGGTAAAACTTTTCTGTTCTTTTTTAAGAAACAATCAGAACATTCCTTTGATCATTTTCATTTTTAGGAGCTGCTTATGATTAGTTATTTTCGCAATATGCCTTTCCCTTCCTAATGTTGTTATGTTGTGAAACTTAAGCTGTCATCTAGTGTTTCATCACGTTAAAGAAATTTACATGATGTTATGAGTTTGTTTGCGTTGCAGCATTAACAACAATTAATGATTTCATGTCTAACATTCAGGACTCTGGTACAAGTGAATCCTGTATTGGTTATTTGCCTCATGGTTTAGTGCATTCGAGATCTGACATGGAAGTAAAGCTTCTATGGCTAGCAAAGGGCTCAAAGGTTAGTAATTCTATTAGGGATTATGTCATCACAACTCATGTCTCATTGATGCTAAAATATTCCAAACCCCCTTTGTGTCCTTAGAGTTTCTTGTATGTGGTGATTTTCCTGTTACTTAGTTGCAATACTTTGGTGTTATTATGTTATGTTTCATGCTTTGGTGTTATTTTGTATGTGGTGATTTTTTTTTCATGGATGACATTTCTAGTCTCCTTTAGTACCTACCTTTTCATTTGTCTATTGCCCGTGAAATTCACTATATCTCATCTTGTTTGACTCAATTGTTTCCACTGTAGAGGAATATGGAGGCCTTGGTCCTGATTACTTGTATCACTGTATAGCAATGGAAGAAATAAGTCGTGCTTTTGGATCTGTTTGCATTAATCAATTTGGTTCCAGTCCTTGGATTTTTAGGGACTTTGAGGTTAGTGGGAGAATTCATCTGTTGAAAGGTAATTTACGTTTTATTTTCCTTTTCATTATTTTGATAATAAAGAGAGCATATGAGGGAGATGCTATTGTGTGTTTTATTTGATTATTTACACTTAATTCTATACATGCAAGAGCCTTTAGAGTTCCTATTGCTTCCACTGCAGATCCATGAGTTTGATTATTGAGCTTTAGAATTATTGATATCAGGTCCATGAATTTCATCTGCACTTACTTATATGCCTTCCACCAGTTCCAAACAAACTTCAAGATGATAGAATTACTGGAGTTCAAGTGAAATAATTTTAAGAAAGCAAAAAATGAGGTTTGATGCTAAATATATTTTTCAAAAATCTGAAGCTGAAGCATATGTTTCCGCAGAGTAAGGGTAAAAGACTTGCCACAAGGATGTTCTTATAGAAGCTATTTTATTCCTATAGAAGGAGAGATAGCTGAAGCTGATGCTGATAATAAGGAACGAATGTTGAAGAAGAAAATACTAGTTGGAGATGGATGGGTTAGGGTGTCTGTAATTTACTTTTTGCGTAATTTTCAAATGCCTTTAGTCTCTTTCTGCATGATCTTTGCTATAATTTTGCTTGAAAATCTTGCTTTTGTTTTAAACTGTATAGAAGACTGTTTAATCAAAGAACTGATATCTCTAACATCTCTAACAGGAAATAATCAAAGAACTGATGGAAAGACTACCACACATGAAAGAGCTTATGAATATGTTTAGTGGCCCTGATAAAGTGACTGCAAAGTAACAAATGCAGGAGTTAGACAGAGTCGCAAAAACTCTACCAGAAAATATACCTTCATCTGTGAAGAGGTTCACTGATCGTGCCGTTCTTTCACTTCAAGTTTTCTTTTTTTCAACTTAGTTTAGTTTCCTGTAAATCTTATAATGTGTCATTCTCTAAAATGAAAAACACTGAATATGGCAAACTGGAATATTTAAACAGGTCTTTGAGTGTTGATTTGGAAATGGAAATGAATGTAATTATTTTGCAATGGGAGCAAATTCTTTGTTTATCATAATATGCAACTTGTTTGGAGTATAATTTGATGTTTGGTTTCTTTGTTGATGTGAATGTGAGTAAATTTTTTGTGGATGTTCAGGTTCAATGTAGGCTTGTAGTTGACAGAAAAGATATTACTTTTGGCGATGCAAATTAGTATCGATAAAATTATACTTTTTACCGTTGCTAAAAATTATACTTTTGCCGACGCTATCTTGCGTCGGCAAAAGTATAGCTTTTAGCGACGCTATCTTGCGTTGCCAATAGTATAGCTTTTAGCGACGCTATCTTACGTCGCTAAAAGTATAGCTTTTAGCGACGCAGAGTGAAGCGTCGCTAAAGTTATACTTTTGGCGACGCAGGATAGCGTCGCTAAAAGCTATACTTTTGCCGACGCATAACTTTTGCCGACGCTGCATACGTCGCCAAAAGTACACTTTTGCCGACGCAAAATATTATGCGTCGCTAAAAGATATACTTTTCCCGACGCATGACGCGTCGCCAAAAGTGTACTTTTGGCGACGCAGTGTATTTGCATCGTCAAATACTTTCCTTGACGCACTTTTGGCGACGCGTTAGCGACGCTGTATTTTGCGTCAGGAAAGATTTTTCCCGACGTTTTTTAAACTTTTGCCGACGTTTTTGTTTCGTCGGCAATGTTGTATTTTGTTGTAGTGGTTGTACATGTGGATCCAGGAGTCATTAACCAAAGTTCTATCTAATCTACTCAAAACTCTTAAGGCTGAATCTTGCTTATTATTCCAAGTGAAAAAACAACCTATAATTTTAAGATGAGAGAGATGGCAATTTTCTATGAAATCCTTAAAATATCTAGTGTCAGCTTCTGAGAGCATAGCACCACCCAAATTTTCCTAATTTTTCTTTTCTTTATTGAAAGGAAGAGGCAAAGACGCGTTTCCCTTGCTGCCTCCGAAGCTCCGATAGCTAAGAGCCAACTTAACCAGGGAAGTGAGGGGACAGCAAACAAGGGCTTTGTGAAATTTACCAAAACCACCCAAATAAAGTTCTGTTTTCAAGAAACCTTTTCCCCCCATCTTGTGTACGTGTGCGTGCCTCATGAATGAATCTGGAGCTAGTTAAGTTATGGGACTATACAATTCGAGTGTTATTTCCACCTCCCTACATCCTGTGCAGGTAGGGGTCTCTTAGCTTTCACGTAGTGGGGCAAAAATTGTTAGCTTTAAGATTACGTAGGTACCGTTCACAGAGGCTATCACTGCTATAAAGGCAAAGAGCTAAAGTGGTCCAACTCTCTCAAACGATCTTTACTAAATTTGATCCTCATACATGCGGAAGCAAGAAGTAGCACGAGGCAAATTGTCTTCTTTGTTATTTGTCGGCAGCCAAACGACCTGATTAAATATTCTGACAAGTTGGTGTTAGAGTTATAATAATAAAGATAACTTAAAACTTGACTTTGTAG
>BQKN01066706.1:1368720-1432404 GCA_022839385.1 Asparagus kiusianus | reverse complement strand
CTGCATTTTGTGCTAATTACTGTCTAAACAGCTAATATTCCCAACAGTTGGCTGATAATATACCAGTCTTGTTGTTTCATTTTGATTCATGTTTATCAAAAGGTGATGGATTTTTCGTCTTTGCATTACCACTCTGTTGTTTGTTATATTGTTGACATCCATTTCATTGTTGAAAGCTTGATCATTTAAATAAAAGAAAAGATAAATATAAAAATAATTAAAATTTAAGCTGAAAGCTGCTTAACAAAACAAGATGACCATACTCTTTATCTATTTTTTTTAAACAAACTAGTAAGTGTTGGGAGTGTCTTTGATTCTTTGTATAACTTCATGAGAATTAGATAGGGTTAGAGATCTATCATAATTAAGAGACTGAGTCACATCATAATTAGACGTTTGAAACTTATTCTAATTAGGAAGTTAGGCTAGAGATACGATTTTGGTTTCCCTCTATATATTCTTCTATTGTTAGAGGAAAAACCAAGGAGAGAGAGAGCTAATATTCTTGTAATTTAGGGTTAGTAGAGGACATAGCCTGATTCTAGAATATTATGCGAGAGGGAAGGGTTTCGTAATCTTTGTCTGTGCAAAAGATTACATCATTGGAAGAGGTTTTCGCAGTCTTTGTTTGTTCAAAAGATTGTAAGGAGAGGTCTTTGGACGTTATATGGGAGTTGATTATGTATGTGAGGTTGAGAGATTGAGAGACGAGAGTTGAGTGGTTTCTCTTGTAGTTCTTCCTGATACATAGTCTCGTATTGTTGCCCGTGGACCTAGGTCGAAGTTGGTCGACTGAACCACATAAATCTCGGTGTTCTTTCTTCTTGATTGTGGTTATTTTCTATCTTGTTGATTGTGAGTTGGCTTTCGAGTTGCGCATATTATAGTAGGCAGGGAGACTAAATTCTCGAACAGTGGTATAAGAGCTATAATGATGAATCCGGGAGAGAGTTCGTAAGATAGATGTCGTACGAAAGTAAAGTTCGGCGGCGTTACAAGAATCATGAAGAAAAAGAAAAAAATGAAGGTACTGTAGTGGCAGGAATACCGTAGCAATGGGAACGCTGTTTGGGTGAGTGTTTGGTTAAAAATTATCAAATAAAATCCGACGGTGCAGATTAATTTGTCTTCTGATCAAGGGTTTGGTGGTAGATTTTGACAATTCAAGAGTTGATCCCTAGGTTTTAGAGTGCTCTGAACATAATGAGAGTGTCTGATTTTTTAGATTATGCTCAGATTAATTAGAAAGTGTAGAAAAGTTCTGATGGTGATGACGAGATAGATCTGATGGAAGATATGACAAATGAATATGTGATGGATGAGACTGATATAGTGAATCAGACATGATTCTAGCAGTAGAGTTGTCAGCATATAATTATTCAAAGTCATTGTAGGAGTAGGAGTTGGTTGGTGTGTAGACTCGAGGGGGATAGTACCAGATTAAGTGGAGCTTGCAAGCGGGCATAATCGAGTGACACACATAGAGATGGAGATTGTGGCATTGGACTTGAAGACAATGAGCGCTCATTTTTGGTCCAAGCCAAGTGATGGAGGAGATGGAGACATCCGGCTCATAGTGTGTAGTAGAATAGTTGCACCTATATGATTCGAGACGAATGATGCAGGTGAAGTACGAGTACAGCAAGTGGGGGAAGGATATTGTCAAGTTTAGTTTGGGAGCAGAAGTATGGTTGATTTACTTCTAATGTCAAAGATGGCGAAGATCGCCTGGTGCGCACAAGAGAGATGAAGGCGCCACAGCGAGACAGATGAAAGTGAGGGTCACAGGATGTCCCAGTTGGAGTACAGGTGCTTCAATTGAAGTACGAAAGATATAGAAGAGTGTAGCAGGAGAGGCAAAGTTTTAGGACAGCGATGATATATCTTCGAGGGAGTTTGTGAATCAAATCAAAGGTGGAGATTGTTGGGATTGTGTCTTTGATTCTTTGTATAACTTCATGAGAATTGGATAGGATTAGAGATCTATCATGATTAAGAGATTGAGTCACATCATAATTAGAAGTTTGAAACCTATTCTAATTAGGAAGTTAGGCTAGGATAGGATTTTGGTTTTCCTTTATATATTCTTCTATTGTTGGAGGAAAAATCAAGGAGAGAGAGCTAATATTCTTATAATTTAAGGTTAGCAGAGGGCGTAGCCTGATTTTAGAATATTGTGCGAGAGGGGAGGATTTCGTAATCTTTGTCCGTGCAAAAGATTACATCATTGGAAGAGGGTTTCACAGAATTTGTCCATTTAAAAGATTGTAAGGAGAGGACTTTGGACATAATATGAGAGTTGATTATATATGTGAGGTTGAGAGATTGAGAGACGACAGTTGAGTGGTTCCTGTTGTAGTTCTCCCTGATACATAGTGAATTTCTCATATTGTTACCCGTGGACATAGGTCGAAGTTGGTCAGCTGAACCACATAAATCTCAGTGTTCTTTCTTCTTGATTGTGGTTATTTTCTATCTTGTTGATTGTGAGTTGGCTTCCGAGTTGTGCATATTGTAGTAGACAGGAAGACTAAAGTCCCCAACAATAAGAAAGTTACAGCAAGAGACTGACTAGCATTTGTGATTCTAGCATTACAGATACTCTAGCCTCTAGAAAGAAAGAGTATAATGAGATTTCTTGCTCAATATGTCCCCGTCTAATAGAGAAGTAGAATTCCTGCTACGAGAGAGCCGACGGTAGGCTCGGTTGGTTCTGTCGATTTTTAGTCAAAGAGTAGAGTTTGAATTTCTGGTTCGGTTGATTTGTTCGATTAGAGTGTACTAGGCCAGCTAGTTAAGAAAGCTAATTCTACTTCAAGAAGAAAAACCAATTTCTCTACACAGTTCATCTATTCATCAACAATACAAAACAACCTATGAACCCCTTTTTCCCTCAAATCTAAAAGCTAATCCTATGACCAATAATCCAACATTAGTTTGACCAGTTCGCAATCATTCAAACCCACATGTATAAAGATAATCTAAAAAATCCAATATTACTGTAATTACATCGGAGACCTCAAGCACATAAATTAAAGAGAAAACCCAAGCCTTTCTACAAAATATCATCCATCAAGTCACCATTCAAAACTACCCGTGAACCCTCTTTCTCCTCAAATCTGTGAAATAAAAAGCTCAGCCCAAAACCTAAATCGAATTGTGAGAAATTCTGTTGGTTAATTATGTCTGTATGAGTTGAAATTTTTCATCCTTAAGCTAACCAAACATGTGAGCGGGGGACAGCGGGGGCCACCCACGTGGGTCTGCCCACGCCCATGAGAAGCCCCCTCCCGCATGCTTTCGTGCGCGCGCGCGAAATCACCGCCGCCCGCGTTTCCTGTGCCCTGCTTCGAACCCTGCGTGCGCCCACGTCGCCCGTCACATCTCGAGCTCGTACTCGAGCTTGAGCCAGCTTCCCGCGCGCACGCTTTTCCTTCCCGCGCGTCTATGCCCGCCAAATCACTTCGGGTTCTTTCTCCTATAAATAGGAGATAGGGTGAAGGGGAAAAGTGTGTGGGGAAAAATCTTAAGTGGAGTTTTGAGAGAAAAGAAAGAGAGGAAGAGAGAATTTGTATAAATTTGGTATTTTTCCTCCATAGGGAAACCCCCTCCCGTGGACGTAGGCTAGTTAGCCGAATCACGTGAATCTCGTGTTTGTATTTGTCTTATCTGTGAGTTGTCATAGCTTGTAGGTTCCCTCGATATTTCAGTCCTAGAACTGATGAGAGGAAGAGTGTATATTTCACTTTGATGAAATATATCAATTTCGATTCTTGTTTCCTTTGAGAAATAAGAATTTCACTATCTATTCTCGTTTCCTTTGAGAAACAAGAATATAAAGGTTGACTTGTGCTTTTGTGATAACAATAGCCAGAGTTCTCTCTCAGGACATATCGCTTTCGCCGTGGTGGGCGTGACCCTGCGCCCAACAATTGGTATCAGAGCCCCTTATTCAGGTGGTAAAATTTCTGATCTGAGGTGGTGGTTAAATATTGTGTGGTAAAACACAAGTAATTGTTAAAAAATTCCTGAGAGAAGCGAATTTACATAATACAAGAGGAAAATGGCTTCTACAAGTAAAACAAATAAAATTGGAAAGTACGAGATTGAAAAATTCAATGGGAAAAATGATTTTTCCTATTGGAGGATGCAGATGAAAAATTCTCTGATTTCGCAAAAGTTGCACAAGGCTTTGGCTAGAAGAGAGAAGCACAAAAATATGTCTGATGAGGATTGGGAGGAGCTGCATCTGGAAGCACGAGCGTCGATTATCCTATGCCTTGAGAGGGTTGTAGCTTTCTTGGTAGACGGGGAGGAAACGGCTGCGGGCGTCTGGTTGAAGTTAGAAAGCACATTCATGACGAAGAGTCTAACGAACCGGATCTATTTAAAATCCAAATTGTATACTTGCAAGATGGAGGAGGGCTCGTCAATCCGGGAATACATTAACAAGTTTGATAGGATCTTATCAGACTTAAAGGACATTGAGGTGACAGTGGAAGATGAGGATCAAGCGCTTCTACTACTTCTATCTCTGGAGAAGTCCTATGAGAATCTGGTTCAAACACTGATGCTTGTGGGTGACAGTTTGTCGATGGATGAGACTAGAACGGTGCTTCTAGCAGATGATCTTCGAAAAATTGCAACTAGTGATATGGCCACTGGTGGTAATAAAGAACAAGCGCAGGGACTGTTTGCCAGAGGGAGAGGCAATGAGCAAGGAAAAGGCAAGGGAGGAAAGTCTAGATCTAAATCAAGACCTCTTGTGGGACGAGAGTGTTTCAAATACGGTGAAGTTGGGCATTTCAAGGTCGATTGTCCTAACAAGAGAGTAGGTGGGAAAAAGAACAACAACAAGACTGAAAGACGAGAAGGCAAGGAAGAGGCGAGTTATGCTTCAGAGGATGGGAGCGATAAGGAATGTTATGTCGTCACGGATGGCGAGGATACCTTCGGGAAGTGGATTCTTGATTCTGGTTGCTCTTACCACATGTGTCCAAATAGGAAGTGGTTTACTACCTACAGGAGCATTAATGGTGGAACCGTATTGATGGGGAACAACCATGCTTATAAAACGGTGGGGCTAGGTAATATCAAAATCAAGATACATGATGGAGTGGTTCGAACCCTGACGGATGTACGATACGTTCCCGGCTTGCGGAAGAATCTCATCTCAGTCGGAGTTTTGGACTCCGGGGGTTGCAAGATTGTAACAGAGAACAGAGTGAAGAGGGTTGTTCGGGGTTCCTTAACAGTGATGAAGGATGTTCGTCACGGTAATCTATATACTCTCTCGGGTACGACGGTGATGGGAAATGCAGCAGTTGGACCTGAAGGAAGTGGTGGAGACCCATATGAGCACACACGGTTATGGCATAGGCGGCTTGGGCACATGTCAGAGAAGGGTCTGGATCTGCTTGGTAAGGAGGGTTTGCTAAAGAATCTGAAGAAGCCTTGCATGGATTTTTGCGAGGACTGTGTGTATGGAAAGGCGCACAGGGTTCAATTCCTGAGAAGCAATCACAAGAGCAGAGGGTTACTAGATTATGTGCACACGGATGTTTGGGGTCCGGCTTCGACAACTTCCAAGGATGGTTCTAAATATTTTGTCTCATTCATAGATGATCATTCGAGGTATGCTTGGGTTTATTTCCTGAAGCATAAGAATAAGGTATTTGAGACATTTAAGAAGTGGAAGGCGATGGTTGAGAACAGGACGGGAAAGAAATTGAAGACGCTGAGATCTGATAACGGTATAGAGTACATAGACGGTGCCTTCAAGAAGTTCTATGATCAGGAGGGCATTGCTAGACACTGGACAGTTAGATCTACACCACAGCAAAATGGGGTCGCGGAAAGACTGAACCGAACACTGCGGGAGAAAGCAGTGAGTATGCGATCATATGCTGGTTTGGGCAAAGAATGGTAGGCAGAGTCGATTGTTACAGCTTGCTATATTGTGAATCGATCTCCACATTCGATATTGGACGGTGACACACCCTATCAGGTGTGGTCAGGGGAGCATGCAGATTATGAGAGGCTCCGAATTTTCGATTGTACCGCCTACTATCACGTCAACGAGGGAAAGCTTGACGCGAGGGCAAAGAAGGTAATTTTCTTAGGGTATGCAAAGGGCATAAAAGGCTACCGCCTTTGGTGTACAAAAGATTTGAAGTTCGTGATCAACAGGGACGTTACATTTGATGAGAAGTCCATGATTGCTAGGGTGCCCAAGGATGGTGGTGTTGATACTGTTGGGACTCCCGAGTCCCAGGTTATTGAGATAGAACCTAAAGACCAACCAGGTTCTAGTCGTGTTCAAGTGGGAAATCAGGTAGATGATGAGCTTGAGTAGGAGGAGGTTCAGTAGGAGAATACACAGGTACCACAACAACAACAGCTCGAGGATAGCTTGGTTTCCACTAGGCCAAGGCGAGTATACAATCAGGTACAGAAGCTGGGGGCTGATCAACCCCTGAAGCACTATGGGCATGTCAATTTGATTGAGTACGCACTCTCGGTGGAGGAAGATGAGCCAGTCTCCTTCAAGGAAGCTATTCGGGATAGAGATAGCGAGAGTTGGTTGACTACGATGGAGGAGGAGATGGAATCTCTCCGGAAGAACCAAACATGGGAGGTGGTCCCACTGCCCGTAGGAAGAAAAGCTATTGGTTGTAAGTGGGTGTATAAGAGAAAGGAAGATCCTTCAGAGCTCGGTGGTACAAGGTACAAGACGAGGCTAGTGGCTAAAGGGTTTGCACAAGAGAGGGTGTGGATTACAATGAGATTTTTTCTCCGGTGGTGAAACACACTTCTGTTCGGGTGTTATTGAGTATTGTTGCTCATGGTGATCTTGAGCTAGAACAACTCGATGTTAAAACGGCCTTCTTACACGGAGACTTGGATGAAGAGATCTACATGCATCAACCTGAGGGCTACAAGGTTGAGGATAAGAAGCATCATGTATGTCGCTTGAGAAAATCACTCTATGGACTGAAGCAATCTCCTCGACAGTGGTACAAACGATTTGACTCCTTCATGCTAAAACATGGGTTTTCCCGAAGCGACTATGATTGTTGTGTTTACATTCGGAAGCTTCGTGGAGGTGATTATATCTATCTTCTTTTGTATGTGGATGACATGCTTATTGCTTCAAGAAGCAAGGTGGAGATAGATAGGCTGAAATCTTAACTTGGTAAAGAGTTTGAGATGAAGGACATGGGCGCTGCAAGAAAAATACTGGGTATGGAGATTAAAAGAGAGCGGGCGAATCAGCGATTGTTCTTGAGTCAGAAGGGCTACATTAAGCGGGTGATCGCAAGGTTCGGGATGAAAAGTGCAAAGTCGGTAGTGACTCCACTGGCTCCACACTTCAGGCTTTTAGGTAAACAATCTCCCACTACAGCGGAAGATAAGGCACACATGGAGCGTGTTCCTTATGCTAGTGCAGTTGGCAGTTTGATGTACGCATGGTGTGTACACGTCCTGATATTTCACAGGCAGTTAGTATGGTCAGCAGGTTCATTGCGAATCCGGGAAAGACGCACTGGGAAGCGGTGAAATGGGTCCTGAGGTACTTGAAAGGTACCGCGGATACGGGTCTGTGTTTTGGTGGAAATACATGTCAGGTCGACGGGTATGTGGACTCAGATTATGCGAGCGATCTAGATAGACGACGATCTACTACTGGTTATGTATTCAGAATATATGGAGCTCTAGTTAGTTGGTGATCGATGTTGCAGGCTACAGTGGTACTTTCTACAACAGAGGCCGAGTACATAGCTATGACGGAGGGAGTGAAAGAAGCATTGTGGCTGTGGGGTCTTCTAGACGACTTGGGGATCGAGCAGGAAAGCGTGAACTTGTGGTGCGACAATCAAAGTATGATTCACTTGGCGAAGAATCAAGTTCACCATGCTCGTACCAAGCATATCGATGTCAGATATCATTTTGTGTGGGATGTCATAGAGGAAGGTGATATTTCTCTCATGAAGGTGCATACGAATGAGAATCATGCGAACATGTTAACTAAGGTGGTCACAGGTAGCAAGTTTAAGCATTGCTTGGACTTGCTTCATATCAGCCCGTGTTGAGTTGCCCAATAGGGCATAACCCTTCGGGGCGGTGATGGAGGTGTGGTGGAGACTATGTTGGAGAATAATTGCAGAACTACGGTTAGCTTGATCCCGGTGGAGGGTACGTAGGTAGTCGTGGTATAGTGACGTAGCGGGTTTGGCCTGGTTTGGCCTGGATATCTCTTTGGTGGAGTTCGTGGGGTTCTTCTGGTGATCGTCCAAAATTTAAGGTTCATCAAATGATGTACGAGGTGGAGAATTTTGAGCGGGGGACAGCGAGGGCCACCTACGTGGGTCTGCCCACGCCCATGAGAAGCCCCCCTCCCGCATGCTTTCGTGCGCGTGCACGAAATCACCGCCGCCCGCGTTTCCTGTGCCCTGCTTCGAGCCCCGCGTGCGCCCACGTCGCCCGTCACATCTCGAGCTCGTACTCGAGCTCGAGCCGGCTTCCCGCGCGTCTATGCCTGCCAAATCACTTCGGGTTCTTTCTCCTATAAATAGGAGATAGGGTGAAGGGGAAAAGTGTGTGGGGAAAAATCTTAAGTGGAGTTTTGAGAGAAAAGAAAGAGAGGAAGAGAGAATTTGTATAAATTTGGTATTTTTTCTCCATAGTAAAACCCCCCTCCCGTGGACGTAGGCTAGTTAGCCGAACCACGTAAATCTCGTGTTTCTATTTGTCTTATCTATGAGTTGTCATAGCTTGTAGGTTCCCTCGATATTTTAGTCCTAGAACTGATGAGAGGAAGAGTGTATATTTCACTTTGATGAAATATATCACTTTCGATTCTTGTTTCCTTTGAGAAATAAGAATTTCACTATCTATTCTCGTTTCCTTTGAGAAACAAGAATATAGAGGTTGACTTGTGCTTTTGTGACAACAATAGCCAGGGCTCTCTCTCAGGACATATCGCTTCCGCGGCGGTGGGCGTGACCTTGCGCCCAACAAAACAGATTGTACGACAGAGATGAAAGCACCTAAAATTGGATGGTTCTATCAGTTTGTTCGGCTCAGCGTGAATCCTGCAGTCCCTAGTATTGCTATTAACTTATCGTTGAATTAAGGGTGGATATAAGGCCTCAGAGCACACCGACTGCAACACGTTCTTTTGCTTGAATTATTTTTCAAAAAATAATAGTCATTGTGACACTTGACTTCCACGACCCTTCTTATAAACACAGTCATACTTTCATAAATTTCTGATGTGGAACAATCAAATGGGCATGACAATCACCCGATCTTAAATATATGATGAGCTCATTGGAGCATGACAATGCTCAATTCAAAGATTACTACCAGGCAGTATGGCTTTGACTGCCCTCATGTGATATGTCAGTTAGTCTCGCATAACACTTGGTTCTCCACTTTTAGCTTGCTAACTGTTCTGATATCATTCTGATTCATTTATCACGTTCCTAGCTTGCGAGCTCATTGATGCACTATAAGCCCTTGGATTCTATTGAGTGCAACACTTTTTGCTCGAACACTGCTAAAATAACTAGCCATTAATAGACTTGATTCCCATAACCCACATTATATACGCATTCATACCTTAGTAACTTCTTGATATGGGACAAATAAATGGGCGTAGCACCACTTACTAAACGAGTTTGGTGGCTCAGATCCAGAGTATAAGTAAGGCATGACTACTCAAAACTACTTTTTAACAAATAAAATGGTTGATGTTCCTTTCTCAAGCTTGAGGCGGATGGGGTGGAAGTAGAAATCAAAGTAGAGGGGTGCAGAAGAGGGTGACAGTGTATGTGTCGCGTGCACGTGTATGCGTGTGTGTATATATATATTGAAATAATTAGTAACTTACATAAGATTTGCTTTGGGATTATCCATCAACTTTTTTATCCATTAAAATTGCTTTGGGATTCGTGTTGACGTGTGATATATATCAAGGCGCACTTCTCAAATATAGCATTGATGTGTGTCACATGCCAACGCAAATCTCCACGCAAATCTAATGGATAAAAAAGTTAGTGGTTAGAGTCTTCAATCAACTTAAGTTTGTTCTATCTTTACTCTGTACACACATATACACACACTAAAATAATTAGTAACTTACATGAGATCAAAATTTTTTATATACATATTACTATAACTAAAATTTCTAAGGCATTTTTATGTTTCATTTTTATTAATTAGATTACACATTAGGAAACTGCTTGTTTTTTAACTAGATATCTATACTATCCTATAAAATCGTTTTCAAAGCCGGATGTCGCCTAAAATTAATCCGGCTCATGTCGAGAGAATTTGAGGAGGTGGATGTGAAGGATAAGATATACGTCCAAGAAGCTTATGACACTATGATGACTTGATGATCATTTCAAATTAAAATATGAATTATATAATTGAATATGCATCTAAATATATGCATATTGATGAGTGTTTCAATGAGTGCTAGAGTCAAATACATGTCTGACACCGATAGGGAGCCCATACAGATTTTCAGGGTAACATAGCCAGTTTTGATCTAACGAATCAGGAGTTAGCAGGATAGATTCAGGTTGAGATGGTAGATCGACTCAGGATCATCTTCCTACGTTGAATGGCACATTACTAGTACTCATCAATTAACTCCGGGGATATATAACCAACATGCTCAACTTAACTTACCATTTTAATTTAGCACGATGTTGATAATTTTCCGTTATTATCAAACTGAGTGGGAATGGGACGCACATGAAAGGGACTCGATTTGGGACCAGGTTAATTGTGACCATTTCTAAGTTGGGTATTGCACTAGTGACGGTGAGGTGGTTAGCTAGCTTGCACTTGCGGGCACCAGACTATCCATGGAGCTTTGTATACACTATTTCACATCCAGCGCCACAAGAAATATGCGATCCTCTAATTGATTTTGTTATTCTGTCTGACGAATCAATTGCCATTCAGAAAAACGTGATTTATGGTATTACTAAGATCATGACCGTACTTTTCTTGTAGTTATATACTCTTTTAGTGTGATAGAGATTTATAATCTCACTGTTCATAAAAAAGTGGGCATAATTAGGTATCAGAAATTATCATGAAAATGACAGGCAGCGACTGTATTTTTCTGTATTCTTTTTCGATTTTATTTTTGTTTAAGTTTATTTTTCTTGGCTCCCATGTTTCATCGAATAGGTTATTTTCTTTAATCAAGAAATTGAAGGTAGATATCTTTGCATGGATACGAAGACCACTGTTGTTTTAGATACTTCATTACCATTAGGTAAATATAATTGTTCTCTAATTGTAGGGATGTTATGGTTAATTTTTGTGCCCGAACATAACGTGTCTGGCTTACAATTAACATTGGCTAAAGACCCAAAATTCGAGGAAAAGACTCAGTGGCCTTGAACCTCTGCTCTTATTGTAAGAACTAAAGCATGGTTGCAATTGGAACTGATTAAGTTAAATATGAACATTTTCTGTAGGGGTTAGTTACTTTTCTAAAGCTGTACAATTTCATCAACATTGATAAATATAAACTTTAAGTCTAGACTCAACTATCCTGTTGGGATTCTAATTTCTCGGTGTTTCCCTGAACCTAACCTGAGCTTCTTTTTTTTTGGTCAATAAAATAAAATTTTATTCATCTTCCAAATTTGTAAGTTTGTGTTACATCAAGAACACCAGTTAAAGAATCCTGGTAGTAAACAAAGAAAAGATTTACAATTTTTCAAGTTTCTCTTTCAAGTGTGAAGGAAGCTTTTCATTCAGAACTTTTGAGTATATGGAGACTTTGATGATGCGGAATAGAACTTCAGGTCCCCTAGCTTTTCGTTGAAAGATTCTCAAATTCCTCTCTTGCCATATGAAGCATACTATTGTCGAGAGAAGCATTCTCTTCATTTTCTGTGTGAGACCTTTTCCTTTAAGCGTGGAACTATACCAGTCAGTAATTTGATCACAGTCACAAGATTTCCAAGAGAAGTTCATCCAGTTCATAGCCTTATTCCAGACATCACTAGAAAACTGGCATTCAAAGAACAAATGCTTGCACGTCTCCAGCTGACTATTGGTACATAAAACACATAGGTTGCTGCTCAATAATCCCATTCGGCAAAGCCTATCTTGCGTCAAAAGCCTGGAATGGTTTGCTAGACATAGAGTAAAAGAGTTTTTGGGGTAATGTAATCCCCCCACCCCCCAGACTATGTCAGCCCATCTAACTGAAGGTGCTGCTTGATTTAAAACTTTGTAGATAGAGGATATACAAAGCTTTCCTCCTTTGCAACAATCAGTTATCATTTGCTGGCAAATTCCAGCAGTACCAAAATTTGTTAACATCATGTCCCTCACCCTAAGAATTTGTTTCCACATCCAAGAGTCATTCACTTTTTGTTGAGCCTGCCAAATTGTTTCATTCTGTAGGTAATTCCCATGGACCTACTTAATCCAAAGCAGATCTTGTTTGAGATGTATCATCCATAGCAGCTTAATTGCCACTGCATAATTCCAACATTTTGCAGAATAAAGCCCCAATCCCCCTTTCTTCATTTTCTGACAAACTACACTCCAATAAAGCAAGTGAATTTTCTTTCCCCAAAGGAAGGCTGAACATAAGCTGTCAATTTTTTTAAGCACTCTATTCGGCAAAATGTAATTGCTTGTCCAGAAATTTTGAATCCCCAAGATCACTGATTTTATCAGTTGAAGCCTCCCCGCATAAGACAACTTCTTATTTTGTTGCCAGTTTTGAAATTAAGCTGATATCTTACTAATTAGAGGAGAACAGTCCGTCCACGATAATCTTTTCGATATCAAAGACATACCCAAATATCTCATAGGCAGGGAACCTTCTGAAAAGTTCAAATAAGAGCATATCTGATCCTTCAAACTTTGTTCAATGCTATTCAGGAAACAGATCACTTGCTAGAATTGGCCTCCAAACCATATACTTGACTAAATTCTTGCAGGCAATTATGCATTTTTATTATTGAATTCAAATCAGCCTTGCTAAAAAGAAGCAAATCATCTGTAAAGATCAAACGAGTAAAACTCATTCTAGAGCCTTTAGGATGGAATTTGAAAGATTTGTCCTCCTTAAGAGTGCTTAATTTCCTTGACAAATATTCCATACCAATCACAAAAAGATAAGATGATAGAGGGTCACCTTGTCTTAACCCTCTAGCTCCTTTAAAGTACCCATGTAAGGATCCATTGAGAGATATAGAGAATTTTGGTGTAGTGACACACTCCATTATCCATGTTATCATTTTATTAGGGAAACCCAGTCCTTCAAGCATGGATTTAAGAAACCTCTAGTCAATTGTGTTGAAAGCCTTCCTCAGGTCTATATTAAGAACTGCTCTTGGAGAGGTAGGCTTCCTACCATAGTGTTTAATGAGCTCATGGGCTAGTAAAATGTTACTTGTGATAAGCCTTCCTTTAAGAAAAGCACTTTGAGCTTCACTAATCAAGCATCCCATTATTTTCTGAATTCTATTTGCAATAATTTTTGATATGATCTTATAAATCACGTTGCAACAAGAAATAGGCCTATAATCAGATGCTGCGTTTGGATTTTGGATTTTAGGAACCAAAGTTATGGATGTAGTGTTAAACGTACCAAGCAATTTTCCAGATTTGAAAAATTCTTCCACTGCAAGAAAGAGGTCCTCGCTGATGATACACCAAGCTGCCTTGAAGAAAGAGGAATTGAATCCATCAGGCCTCGGGGGTTTATCCCCAGAGATAGAGTATACAACTTGCTTAATTTCCTCCATTGAAACAGGAAGGCTTAGTGTATTTCTTTAATTTTCAGAGAGAATAGGTCCTTTAGAAATCACATCAAGATCAATTTGCTGAGTTGTTACTACCCTGCCTAAGAGCTTCTCATAATACTGGATGAATTCTGCAGTTATCCCTTGCATATCAGAGATCCTGGTGCCACTTTCAGAACACAATGATATCACCCTGCTGTGATGCCTTCTTGCCTTCATAACAGAATGATAAAACTAAGAATTTTTTCCCCCATGTAGCCCCTATTTAATATTTGCTTTCTGCCTTAGGAAAGAAATCTCACAATCTAGCAACTTTGTGTATTTATGAACACAATTTTTCTCTTTACCAATCAAATCAGAATTGAATAGGTCAGAACTCAACAGTTTTTGAATGCTTAACAGCTCCTCTTTAGCACTGAGAACTTGCTCACTAATGTTCATAAAATGCTTTTTATGCAGCTCTTTAAGTGTAGGCTTGAGTTTCTTGAGCTTTGCTTGAAATCTGTACATATTATACCCATTAAAGCTTTGATCCCAAACTAATTTGACAAATGGAATAAAATCAGGGTGCCTAGCCCACATGTTAAAAAATTTGAAAGGCCTCCCCCCCCCCCTAGATCTCATCACCAATAGTTATTAGAGCAAGAGAATGATCAGAACATTCTAGCATCAAAAATTCGGCATGGCTTGTTGTATACTGTTGAATCCTTTCCTCATTTACAAGTCTCATGTCCAATCTAGTCCAGATTCTTGAGCTTCCCTCTTGCTTATTACACCATGTAAAGAAACATCCAATAGTTTTTATATGCAAAAGAAGGCTTGAATTGATAAAATCTTGGAATTATTCAGTATCAGTCTCAGTGACTGGTGCACCTCCAAGCCTCTCTTCACTACTAATTATAGCATTAAAATCCCCACCTACGAGCCAGGGACAGCTAACTCTTTGTTTGAAATCCAAGAGGTTGTGCCACAAGTTTCTTCTCCCTTCCACTTGATTAAGAGCATAGACAATAGTAATTAAACTAGAAAGCCTCTCATCCTTTGATTCTATGGAGCATGTGATATATTGATCTGAAGCATCAATGCTTTGAACCTTAAGAAGCTCATCATTCCAAAAAATCCATATCCTGGCATTATTAGCTATATGAATATTAGATATCCATTTCCAACCATTTGCTACTTTCCTGGCTATAGTTTCCATCTTATTCCCAGAAGACACCATTGCTTCCAATAGAGATAGAAAAACAATTTTATACTCCTGAATAAATCTTTTTACTATCAAGTGTTTAGAGGATTTATTAAACCCTCTAACATTCTAGATTGCAAGATGCATTATTTATTTGATAATCTCCCCCTATCAACATTAGAGGGTGTTAGACCCAAGATGGGGGGTGATTAGGGTCTTAAGCTAATCTAATCCGATTTTATGCTAATTAAAACTAATACAAATATATTCTTATAAGATAGATATACAAGAGTTATAAGCAAGAATAAGCAATATGAATAAAGAGATATATCCTAGCAAAGAGGTAATATATGCAAGGATATATAAACTAACACAAGGGTGAAATAAACATAAATAAGATAAGAGTGATAGTTTAAATAAACAATGTAAACACACAATATGATCACGGAGTTCGGACCTTCCGTCCTACGTCTCCGCTCCTCACTCCTAGGGAGAAATCCACTATCACAACTGGGTTTTCTAAGCTTACCCGAATAACGTTTACACCACACAATACGGTTTTCTAGTTTACCGAAAACTCTACAACTAACACTCTCTTGTAATCCCACTCTACACCCTCTCAAGTGTTGAACTAGACGTGTCTCTCTCAAGTGCTCGGATACAACCTCTCCCTAGGTTTGTTAACCGACGCCACTCCTCTTGGGACAATCCCCGACTCTCGCCACACACTTCTCTTGGTGTACAAATGTATTACAAAGTGATCTCATAATTAAGCACAATACAAAGTGTTTGTTCTCTATAATGGATGAGAACGAATTATAAGCTCATTCTCTAAGTTACATAATCCCACAACCCAATTATACTATGAATGAAAATACAATAAACTCAATGGTTGTGTATGTGTTAACAAAGAAAAAATAAAATCAACTAAACTCAATATGAACACTAGCTTAATAAAATGACAATCAAATAATATAAAATATAAAGCTAGCTTGAGTTTCGAAAACTTCTCAATAGATCAAGAGTGGAAAAAGAAAAGGTGAATGCTCAAACACCAAATAGATGATCTCCTCAAGCTCTTGTGGAATTGATTCACAAAACTAAAACACTCAAATACTTAAAAGCTTATAAACATACTTTAAATAAACTTAAACCCTTGATTAAAACTTTGTTAAACCTCTTGGATTGCTACTGAAAACTGAGGTATAAGGGGGTATTTATATGAAACCTCAAAGCCAAGAGAAAACCAAGAAAAGACCAAAAAAACTAACTCAACAATGGCCTTGGAAACTAGCCATTGGAGCAAATTTGACAGTGCGGCGGTCGACCGCGAAGGTCATCAAAGCAGAGAAAACTTCCAGAGAGTTCGACGGTCGACTGTGGCGGTCGACCGTGGGAATTTTCAGCTTGACGGTCGACCACCACGGTCGACCGTAAAAGTTTCTGCTGCCCACTCAGAGAAAAACATAGGCGCGGTCGACCGTGGCGGTCAACTGCAAACTGATACAAAATATTTTAGGTTTGAAAGTGAAATGCTGATTTTAAAATCATGTTTAAAAATATCAAATAAATTCCAAAAATTATGAAACTTTGGGAAATGATTGTAGACATGATAATAAACATGCTACAAAAACTAGTTTTCAGAGAGGACATCCCAAATAAAAAATATCATCATTTTATAAAATAGTCCAAAACATAAAAATGTAAACATATGAATTTTAACATTTTGGCTCAACCATGTTTTGACACAATACAAAATGATTTTGTAGACTTGAAGAAAGATGTAAACTATTATTATGAAGTTTATAAACAATGAATATAGTATTTTATCAAAATACACATATAATGCACTAAAACATGATTTTATTGAACTATATAAAATTGATATTGATGAAATCATATATATGCATATAAGTATGAAATAAGAAATGTATTTTCAATTGTATTCAACTGTTTCATATTAAAACTTGAAAACTCAAAGACCATGTATGTATATATATAACTAAATATATATAGAAACCAAAACTTAACTTATGTATATATATATATAACTATATATATACAAAGAAACTAATAAAATGTGTGTGTGTATATTATATTGAGCTTAAGGTACTAACATACATAATATAAACTCCTAAACTAAATTACCCAAGCTTGATCTTGGTCTTCAATAGCTTGACTTGGTAATCATGCGGATGAAGCTTGAACTTGGATCTTCAACTTGAATTGTACAAAGCTTCACTTACTATTCCGCTAACCTCCATTTGATATGATCGTGAATGCGCAATTCCATTCATCCTCCAACATATTGTTTGCTTAGAATAAATATAAAATACAAAATACTAGACAAACAATATTAGATGTAAATTGTTTATAAATCATCATCAAAAAAAGAAGGCCAACAATCTCCCTCTTTTTGATGATGACAAACAATTTACAAAAACGATATATGCATGAAGGGAAATGAATATACAAAGTATAATATATCATGCATCTAAACAAGAAGGAATATACTCACAATATTTCTCCCCTTTTGACAACATCAAAAAGGAAAAAAATCATATAGATGAAAGAGAGCAAAAGCTCCCCCTACCTATAAGCATGAATGAGTATAACATATAGAAAGATATAGAGATTGCTCCCTTATCAAAATGCTTCATGAATGTATGAAATGGATGCTAAGACATACATATGTGAGAAAGCATAGATTAAAAACATGCTAAACATAACTCACATATAAAAAAGATAATGAGAACACATATAAATATGTTAATATGAAAGAAGTGTCTCATTACACAATTTTAAAAACATAGTGTATAAAAATAGATTTATGAAATCAAAAGATAGAACATGAGAATCAGGCAAAAAGTTTTCAAATTAACCAAATGAAATCATAAATCAAAGTATAAATCCAAAAACAATGTTTGATCAATAAAGAAAACTTTTTTTGTAGGACTTGATCAAACCACTCATAGAATATATTATAAAGCATATTTGAAATTTGAATCATCTATTTGTGCTTATATTCAAAAGAACAAATCAAAGCAAAATTTTTATAGTTCAAAAGTAACATACAAGAATCATGAACTATGGATTTAAAAAAAAAATTAAGAGTATAAAACCAAACCATTATTGATTTTAAAAAATCAAGAAAGGTAACCGTATCTAGGTCTTGAGCTAGTATTAACCCATATAAATATTTTTAGCAACCGGTAAAGAAGATTTGGGAATAAACACCCAATAAATCCGGAGGGTTATATAAACACAAACCTCTTATCAAAACAAAACCAATAATCATGAAAACAAAAGAATTTGATCAATAAAAAATTGTTTTCATGTTTAAAAGTTTAAAGTATAATTTTTCAAAACCAAAAAAATAAAAATAAAAACACTAAAATTCTTGGTTAAAGAAAAAATTATTTTGGCACCCAAGCATTCTTGGTGCCGGATTGGTTAGGGACATGACCCCTATCATTTAAGCTCAAAGTCCTAGGGTTATGAACCCGTTTGGGCACATATGGTGCACTAGCACGGTCAAAACAAAAATTATACACATGATCTTTCCGATTGCAATAGGTGCAATGAAGAGGTTTAAATGATTTGTGTTGACCAAGTGGGCGTGCACGGGAATCATTTGCAAATAAAGATTTTTATTTTAAATTATATCGCAAATGAGAAACATCTTTAAACAAAGGTGGTTTACTTGAGAAATTTGACAAGTTTGAATATTTTTTTAAATCATAACAAAACTTCGCCAAATGGCTAAATCTATCACAAACATCACATTTTAAGACATGTAGTCTACTAAAAACATTTGGCAAACTTGAATTCTTTTTTAAATCAAAGCAAAACTTTGCCAAATGGCCAAAACGACCATAAAGATCACAATGATACACATAAGCATGCTTATGATGAACAATAGGTGCATGTATGTGTACATGTGATGAAGAGACTTGATGAGATGCACAAGAAGCATTAACATTTTTATATTTGTGTGCATCATAGCAAAATTTAGTTAAATGGCCTTTACGATCACAAATGGAGTACTTGTAAACTTTGCTATATAAGTGTGCATAGTGTGTAGGTGATTTATAAGTTATAGCACTAGATTTAGCACACTTGTCCATAAGTTTCTTATGATTATCAATGCATGGGTTAAAAGTTGAATCTAAGCATGATATGCGGTTTTTCACAAGATTCAATTTATTATTGGTCACAACATCATTGATAATAGAAGTAAAGCATGTATGGTTATTCTTAAAAGAATCAAATTCATTTCTAATGCATTCTACTTCTAGCATGGCATCTTTATTAGCATGAGTTAAGCTAGAAATGGATGAAGTTAATTTTTCATTTTCCAATTTTAACATATCATTAAATTCTTTAAGAGCAACATTTTCTTGAGAAATAATATCAAAATTGGAGGCTAGCTTCTCATGATCAGATTTTAAACTAACATGCTTGCTTTTGAGATCAATAAAATTATTTTGCAATTTAGTGTAGGCATGCAATAATTTCTCATATGCACAAGCGAGTTCATCAATAGATAAATCATTATCAGAATCGGAATCGCGTACTACACAAGAATTATCCTCTTGTGGCCGTGTGCATGATGCTCCACATGAACTTGAAGAAGAATCCTCTAAAGCTTGTCGGATTGCCTCCAAGTCCCCTTGATGTGAGCACTATCAAAATGAACAAATTTGTTAGAAAAGGAAGAGTCAAAATCATTAAGTAAAAATTCTAACAAAAGCTTGTTCATTGAAAACATTTTCTTATCATGATTGCTCCACTTGGATTCTCCAATATGGGCACAATATAAACACAATCAATAACTTCTCATAAGTCAATATTTCTAGATTCAACAAATATTTTAAATTTTGAGCATCATTGAGCATAAGGGAAATTTCTAAATTTTGGAGCAATATTTGGATCATAGCCTAAATGAAATATATTTATATTCATGATATATATGTGAATATATGCAAGCAAGACAAATGCAATCATAACTAGATTAGCACAAATAATATAACTTGGATCTTTAACTCAAGGTGATTAGTTCTTAAATCAAAGAGCACCAAACTCTGATACCAATTGTTAGACCCCAGAGGGGGGGTGATTAGGGGCTTAAGCTAATCTAATCCGATTTTATGCTAATTAAAACTAATATAAATATATTCTTGCAAGATAGATATACAAGAGTTATAAGCAAGAATAAACAATATGAATAAAGAGATATATCCTAGCAAAGAGGTAATATATGCAAGGATATATAAACTAACACAAGGGTGAAATAAATATAAATAAGATAAGAGTGATAGTGTAAATAAACAATGTAAACACACAATATGATCACGGAGTTTGGACCTTCGTCCTACGTCTCCGCTCCCCACTCCCGGGGAGAAATCCACTATCACAACCGGGTTTTCTACGCTTACCCGAATAACGTTTACACTACACAATACGGTTTTCTAATTTACCGAAAACTCTACAACTAACACTATCTTGTAATCCCACTCTACACCCTCTCAAGTGTTGAACTAGACGTGTCTCTCTCAAGTGCTCGGATACAACCTCTCCCTAGGTTTGTTAACCGACGCCACTCCTCTTAGGACAATCCCCGACTCTCGCTACATACTTCTCTTGGTGTACAAGTGTATTACAAAGTGATCTCACAATTAAGCATAATACAAAGTGTTTGTTCTCTATAATGGATGAGAACGAATTATAATCTCACTCTCTAAGTTACACAATCCTACAACCCAATTATACTATGAATGAAAATACAATATACTCAATGGTTGTGTATGTGTTAACAAAGAGAAAATAAAATCAACTAAACTCAATATGAAAACTAGCTTAATAAAATGACAATCAAATAATATAAAATATAAAGCTAGATTGAGTTTAGAAAACATCTCAATAGATCAAGAGTGGAAGAAGAAAAGTTGAATGCTCAAACACCAAATAGATGATCTCCTCAAGCTCTTGTGGAATTGATTCACAAAACTGAAACACTCAAATGCTTAAAAGCTTATAAACACACTTTAAACAAACTTCAACCCTTAATTAAAACTTTGTTAAACCTCTTGGATTGCTACTGAAAACTGAGGTATAAGGAGGTATTGTTGGCCTTCTTGTTTTGATGATGTTTAACAAACAATTTACCACTAATATTGTTTGTCTAGTATTTGTAATTTTTTATTTATTATAGATAAACAACGTTGTTGGAGGATGGATGGAATTACGCTTCAACGAACATATCCAAAGGAGGTTGGTGGAATGTCGGGTTGAAGCCCTTGCAATTCTAAGTTAAAGATCAAGTTCAAGCTTCATCCGCATAGTATACCAAGTCAAGCTTAATTGAAGATCAAGATTGCTTGGGTAATGTAGTTTAGGATTTATATTATGTGTGTTAAGTACTCTAAGCTCAATTATCTATACACACACATTTTATTGGTTTCCTTGTATATATATGTAGTCACATATATATACAACACAAGTTTTGGTTTTCATTTTTATAAATATGAAATTACATGTTTCATATTTATTATTGTGTTTTTGTATATATTGCATAGAATATGCAATTTTATGAAAATATTGTTTTCTTAGTTTTTGGACTTAACAATAATAACATACATATTTTATTAAGTCTATATAATTATTGTGCAAAGTTTCAAAACATGGTTTAGCCTAAATGTCAAAATTTACATGTTTACATTTTCGTGGTTTGGACTATTTTTGCAAAATGATGATTTTTCACAAATGGGAAATGTCATTTAGAAAATTCTTTTTGTAACATGTTCATTTACATGTTTATATACATTTCCCAAAGTTTCATAATTTTTGGACTTCATTTGTTATTTTTAACAATTTTCCAAAAGTCAAAAATCTGTTTAAATCCAGTTTTCTGTAGTATCAGTTCGCGGTCGACCGCCACGGTCGACCGCCAAGAGTTCTGAACTTAGAACTGTGTTTGCTGGCTCGCGGTCGACCGTGGCGGTTGACTGTAGCGAGTCCAGAGAGTTTCGCGGTCGACCATCGCGGTCGACCGTCGCTTGTCCAGATTTCTTTTGACTGTTTTTCGTTGCTCACGGTCGACCGCCGTGGTCGACCGCCGCACTGTCAACTCAGTTGCAATGGTTATTTTTTAGAGCCGTTGCAGAGTGGTTTTTTGGTCCTTTTTTTGGCTTTCTCTTACCTTTGGGGTTTGTATAAATACCCCCTTTTACCTTCAACTCCATACACAACAAGAGAATGTTTTAAAGAGTTTTAAAAAGAGTTTAAGTTTGTTTTAAGCTTGTTTAAGGGTTTGGTTTAAAGCTGTTTTGGTTTTCACAAGTGGAGGAGATTATCTTCTTGTTTGGGCATCAATCTCCATCTCTCCATCTTGTCATCTATTGAGAAGTTTTCTAAACTCTACTCTAGCTTTTATTTATCAATTATTTGTTAATTATCATTTCTATTAAAGCTAGTTTTATATTGAGTTTAGATTTGATTTTTACACATTGTTACACACACCCACTTGAGCTTATTGTATTTGCATTCATAATATATTTGGGGTTGTGAGAGTTGTATCTTTGAGTGTGAGCTTTCATTGTGTTCTCATCCATAGTATAGAACAAACAATTATTGTATTGAGCCAAATTGTGAGATTCACTTTGTAATACACTTGTACACCGAGTGAGGAGTGTGTGGTGAGAGTCGGGGATCGTTCCAAGAGGAGTGGCGTCGTTTGACGAACCTAGGGAGAGGTTATAACCGAGCACTTGAGGGAGACACGGCTAGGTCCAACACTTATGTCGGTGTAGAGTGTGATTGCATAGTGTTTGTTGTGTGAGAGTTTTTGGTGAACTTGTAAACCGAGGGTGTAGAAGTTCTGGCTTCCAAACCGGATTGTGATAGTGGATTTCTCCCCGGGAGTGGGGAGCGGAGACGTAGGACGGAAGGTCCGAACTCCGTGATCATTTGATTGTGTTTGAGTGTGCTTTGGCATTTATTCTTATTTGTGCTCATTGCATATTTCGCCATTGTCTCATTATTTATATCATCCACTATCTTGTTTCATTTTGTTTACCCTTGTGTTAGTTTCATATCCTTGCATATACATCTCATAGTATATCTCTTTGCTAGGATATTTTTTATTATTCATATTGCTTATCCTAGTTCACATATCATGTTGTATTTCATACTTGCTAGGATAACTTGTTAATTAGTTTTAATTGGCATAAAATCGCATTAGATTAGCATAAGACCCTAATCACCCCCCTCTAGGGTCCAACAATTGGTATCAGAGCTTGGTGCTCTTTGATTTAAGGACTAATCACCTTGAGTTAAAGATCCAAGTTATATTTTTGTGCTAATCTTGTTTTGATTACATTTGTATCTTGCTTGCATATTTTTATAAATTATGGATATGAATGATACATCTTGTTTAGGCTATGATTCTAGTATTGCTCCTAAATTCAATGTTTTCCCCTATACTCAATGGTGTTTTAGATTCAAAATATTTGTTCAATCTAAAAATATTGATTTATGGGAAATCATTGATTGTGCTTATATTGTGCCCACGTTGGAGAAATCCAAGTGGAGCAAACATGATAAAAAGATGTTTATTATGAACAAGCTTATGTTAGAATTTTTATTAAATGCATTTGATTCATTTATGTCTAACAAGCTTGATTCTTTTGATAGTGCTTACACCTTATGGAAATTTATTAAAGCACATCAAGGGGACTTGGAGGCGATCCGACAAGCTTTGGAGGATCCCGCTTTAAGTTCAAAAGGAGCTTCATGCACACGAGCACTAGGCGATAGCCCTAGTGAGGTTTGCGAGTTCGAACCTGATAATGATTTATATAGTGATGAACTTGCTTGTGCTAGTGATAAATTATTGCATGCCTATAAGAAATTGCAAAATGATTTTATTAATTTACAAAGCAAGTATGATAATTTAAAATCCGATCATGAGTTGTTAGCATCTAAGTTTGAAACTATCTCTAATGAAAATGTGATCCTTAAAGAAAATAATGAAAAATTAAAATTGGATCATGATTCTTTGCTTTCAAACTTTACCTTGTTAACTCATGAAAAAGATAATGTCATGTTAGAAGTAGAGAACATACAAAATGATACTGCTTCCTTTATAAATGACTATTTATGTTCTACTTCTAAAAATACATATGTGCCTAAAAATGAAGATTTGAATCTTATGAATAAATGCATTTCATCTTTAGATTCAACCTTGAAAACATGCATCAATAATCATAAGAATCTTATGGATATGTGTGCCAAGACTAAGTCAAAATCATCCACTCATTATGCACACATGTATAGCAAAACTTATAAGTGTTCTATTTGTGGCCGTCAAGGTCATTTAGCTAAGTTTTGTTATGATGCACACAAACATAAGAATTCTAATCCTTTTTATGCATCTCATCAAGTTTCTTCATCACATGTACACAAACATGCACCTATTTCTCATCATAAGCATGCTCATGTGTATCATTGTGATCTTTGTGGTAGAGTTGGTCACTTAGCTAAGTTTTGTTTTGATTTGCGAAAAGTTTCTAAATCGCAAAATATTTCAAGCAGACCAACATTATTTCAAAATGTTTCTCATTTGCAAAATAATCTTAAAAGACCATCTTTATTTGCAAATGTTCCACGTGCACCTTTTAATGGTCAACATAAGCAAATGCTTCCTTTCCATTGTACATATTGTAATCGGAAGGGTCATTTGAGTGATTATTGCTATGACCGATCCCGTGCACCACATGCGCCTAAAAGGGTTCATAACCCTAGGGCTTTGAGCTTAAATGATAGGGGTCTTGTCCCTAAATCTTTTGGTACCAAGAGTTCTTGGGTACCAAAACAAATTTGATTTGTAAACCAAGAATTTTAATGTTTTTATCTTTCTTTTTCTTGGTTTTGAAGATTATGCTTTGAAATCCTTTTATGAAAACAAATTTTCTTTGATCAAATTCTTTGGTTTTCATGATTATAAATTTTATTTTGATGAGAGGACTACGTTTATATAACCCTCCGTATTTATTGGGTGTTTATTCCCAAACATTGTTTACCGGATGCTAAAAACGTTTATATGGGTTGTTGCTAGCTGAAGAGCTAGATATGATTGCCTCTCTTGATTTTTGAAAATCAATGATGATTTTGTTTTATGTTCTTGTATGATTTACTTGTGATTTATGATTTCATTTGATTGATTTGTTCTCATTTGAAAACATTTTGCATGATTCTCATGCTCTTTTTTCTTTTGATTTCATAAATCTACTTTTACACATGTTTTTATGTTCTTTGATATGAGATACTATTTTTCATATTGATATACTCATTTGTGTTCTCATTGTCTTTATGTATGTGAGTTGTGTTTAGCATATTTTCCATCTATGCTTGCTCACATATGTTTGCCATGATCTTTATTTCATATATTCTATATGGCATTTTGATAGGGGGAGCAATCCCTATATATTTCTATGTGTTATACTCACCCATGCATATTGATAGGGGGAGCTTTTGCTCTCTTAATTCTTTTGTTCCCTTTTTGATGTTGTCAAAGGGGGAGAAATATTGTGAGTATATATTTTCTTATTTATATGCATGTGAATTATAATTTATATATTCATTTCCTTTCATGCATATATCCTTTTTGTAAATTATTTGTCATCATCAAAAAGGGGGAGATTGTTGGCCTTCTTGTTTTGATGATGTTTAACAAACAATTTACCACTAATGTTGTTTGTCTAGTATTTGTGTTTTCTTATTTATTATAGACAAACAACGTTGTTGGAGTATGGATGGAATTGCGCTTCAACGAACATATCCAAAGGAGGTTGGTGGAATATCGGGTTGAAGCCCTTGCAATTCTAAGTTAAAGATCAAGTTCAAGCTTCATCCGCATAGTATACTAAGTCAAGCTTAATTGAAGATCAAGATTGCTTGGGTAATGTAGTTTAGCATTTATATTATGTGTGTTAAGTACTCTAAGCTCAATTATCTATACACACACATTTTATTGGTTTCCTTGTATATATATGTAGTCACATATATATACAACACAAGTTTTGGTTTTCATGTTTATAAATATGAAATTACATGTTTCATATTTATTATTGTGTTTTTGTATATATTGCATAGAATATACAATTTTATGAAAATATTGTTTTCTTAGTTTTTGGACTTAACAATAATCACATACATATTTTATTAAGTCTATATAATCATTGTGCAAAGTTTCAAAACATGGTTTAGCCTAAATGTCAAAATTCACATATTTACATTTTCGTGTTTTGTACTATTTTTACAAAATGATGATTTTTCACAAATGGGAAATGTCATTTAGAAAATTCTTTTTGTAACATGTTCATTTACATGTTTATATACATTTCCCAAAGTTTCATAATTTTTTGACTTTATTTGTTATTTTTAACAATTTTCCAAAAGTCAAAAATCTGTTTAAATCCAGTTTTCTGTAGTATCAGTTCGCGGTCGACCGCCACGGTCGACCGCCAAGAGTTCTGAACTCAGAACTGTGTTTGCTGGCTCGCGGTCGACCGTGGCGGTCGACCGTAGCGAGTCCAGAGAGTTTCGCGGTCGACCGTCGCGGTCGATCGTCGCTTGTCCAGATTTCTTTTGACTGTTTTTCGTTGCTCGCGGTCGACCGCCGCACTGTCAACTCAGTTCCAACGGCTATTTTTTAGAGCCGTTGCAGAGTGGCTTTTTGGTCCTTTTCTTGGCTTTCTCTTACCTTTGGGGTTTGTATAAATACCCCCTTTTACCTTCAGCTCCATAAACAACAAGAGAATGTTTTAAAGAGTTTTAAAAAGAGTTTAAGCTTGTTTAAGGGTTTGGTTTAAAGCTGTTTTGGTTTTCACAAGGAGAGGAGATTATCTTCTTGTTTGGGCTTCAATCTCCATCTCTCCATCTTGTCATCTATTGAGAAGTTTTCTAAACTCTACTCTAGCTTTTATTTATCAATTATTTGTTAATTATCATTTCTATTAAAGCTAGTTTTATATTGAGTTTAGATTTGATTTTTACACATTGTTATACACACCCACTTGAGCTTATTGTATTTGCATTCATAATATATTTGGGGTTGTGAGAGTTGTATCTTTGAGTGTGAGCTTTCATTGTGTTCTCATCCATAGTAGGGAACAAACAATTATTGTATTGAGCCAAATTGTGAGATTCACTTTGTAATACACTTGTACACCGAGTGAGGAGTGTGTGGTGAGAGTCAGAGATCGTTCCAAGAAGAGTGGCGTCGGTTGACGAACCTAGGGAGAGGTTGTAACCGAGCACTTAAGGGAGACACGGCTAGGTCCAACACTTGTGTCGGTGTAGACTGTGATTGTATAGTGTTTGTTGTGTGAGAGTTTTCGATAAACTTGTAAACCGAGTGTGTAGAAGTTTCGGCTTCCAAACCGGATTGTGATAGTGGATTTCTCCCCGGGAGTGGGGAGCGGAGACGTAGGACGGAATGTCCGAACTCCGTGACCATTTGATTGTATTTGAGTGTGCTTTGGCGTTTATTCTTATTTGTGCTCATTGCTTATTTCGCCATTGTCTCATTATTTATATCATCCACTATCTTGTTACATTTTGTTTACCCTTGTGTTAGTTTCATAACCTTTCATATACATCTCATAGTATATCTCTTTGCTAGGATATTTTTCATTATTCATATTGCTTATCCTAGTTCACATATCATGTTGTATTTCATACTTGCTAGGATAACTTGTTAATTAGTTTTAATTAGCATAAAATCGGATTAGATTAGCATAAGACCCTAATCACCCCCCTTTAGGGTCCAACAGGTATTTATATGAAACCCTAAAGTCAAGAGAAAACCAAGAAAAGACCAAAAAACTAACTCAACAATGGCTCTGGAAACTAGCCGTTGGAGCAAATTTGATAGTGCAGCGGTCGACCGCTGCGGTTGACCGCGAAGGTCATCAAAGCAGAAAAAACTTCCAGAGAGTTCGACGATCGACTGAGGCGGTTGACCGTGGGAATTTTCATCTTGACGGTCGACCACCACGGTCGACCGTGAAAGTTTTTGCTGCCCACTCAGAGAAAAACATAAGCGCGGTCGACCGTGGCGGTCAACCGCAAACTGATACAAAATATTTTAGGTTTGAAAGTAAAATACTGATTTTAAAATCATGTTTAAAAATATCAAATAAATTCCAAAAATTATGAAACTTTGAGAAATGATTGTAGGCATGATAATAAACATGCTATAAAAACTGGTTTTCAGAGAGGACATCCCAAATGAAAAATATTATTATTTTACAAAATAGTCCGAAACATAAAAATGTAAACAAATGAATTTTGACTTTTTGGCTCAACCATGTTTTGACACAATACAAAATGATTTTGTAGACTTGAAGAAAGATGTAAACTATTGTTATGAAGTCTATAAACAATGAATATATTATTTTATCAAAATACACATATAATGCACTAAAACATGATTTCATTGAACTATATAAAATTGATATTGATGAAATCATATATATGCATATAAGTATGAAACAAGAAATGCATTTTCAATTGTATTCAACTGTTTCATATTAAAACTTGAAAACTCAAAGACCATGTATGTATATATATAATTAAATATATATAGAAACCAAAACTTAACTTATGTATATATATATAACTATATATATACAAAAAAACCAATAAAATGTGTGTGTGTGTGTGTGTGTGTATTATATTGAGCTTAAGGTACTAACACACATAATATAAACTCCTAAACTAAATTACCCACGCTTGATCTTGATCTTCAATAGCTTGACTTGGTAATCATGCGGATGAAGCTTGAACTTGGATCTTCAACTTGAATTGTACAAAGCTTCACTTACTATTCCGCCAACCTCCATTTGATATGATCGTGAATGCGTAATTCCATTCATCCTCCAACATATTATTTGCCTAGAATAAATATAAAACATAAATACTAGACAAATAATATTAGATGTAAATAGTTTGTAAATCATCATCAAAACAAGAAGGCCAACAGAGGGATCAAAATCTTGCTTGTGATGATCCAGGATAGAAAAATGAGAAATATTTAGAGGAGCACCTAATTCCTTTACATATCCCCTCCTAGCTGCATTACCTCTGGTAATATTTGTGAAACCAGATACAAAAATAGAGGGAGAAGTTATCTCCTGTGAAAGCCTTCCAGAGACTAGAGCATTTGATTTAGGTTGTCCAGATTTTTCTCCAGAAGCTTGAAAATCCAGCCTACCTTTCCAGAGTTCCCAGAAGTGTGCATGTCCTGTTGTACATGTTTCTGTGCATATTCAGGTTCAAACAATTTCCTAGGAGTTTGAAACCTCAATCCTTCTTGCCCACATATAAAATTGTCAAGTTGTGCATGTTTTGGTGCATGTTTTGCCTACTCAATCACAATAACAGTTTTGCCAGAATCAATCCTTTCTTCCTCATTCTCCTGTACACGGTTAATTTGCACAACATTTCAACCTTATCATTTCCAACATCTTTTTGTTGTTTGTTATGCATAACCCCTTGTTCTGACTGCTTTTGAACAGGAACCCACTCCTTCCTGATATTTCTTCTACACTGATTATTCTCATGCCCAACTATGTTACATAATGAGCACCATCTGGGCTTAAATTCATATACAACCTTCTGATTATAACATTTTCCATCAGGATCCTGAATAACAAGAACATCAAGTAAAGGCTCCTTAAGTGGCAATTGCACTTCCAACAAAACTCTAGCATAATTCAATCTTTTCCTTCTTGTTGTGAGCTTATCAATAGCAATTGGATATCCAATAAGACTAGCTATCTTACGGATTCCAGTTGAGCTTCATAAATTTAGTCTCAAGTTGGGAAACTGTACCCACATAGGGTATCTAAAATCCTGCACTCTTTCCATATCCATGCCAATATCCCATGGCTTAAGCATCAAAGGTCTTTATCCAAAAAACCAAGGACCAGACTCCAAGACTTCTCTCATTTTCTCCTCTGAATGAAAATCAAAAAGGAAAACCCCTTGTTTAATTAGAGAAACTTGTGGGATTGAAATTTTTCTTCATAGCTTTGTGACATAATTTTCCATAGATTTAAATCTGACATTCAAACCTATAACATGGCCTACCAGAGCATGATTCCAGAATCCTTCTCCTTCTTTCCATTCATCCAGAGAGAAAACAACTGTACTAGCTTGGGAAGAGGGAACAAAATTTAGAGATAATTCCTTTCAAGCTTTCCTATTATCAGAAAATAAACTTGCAAAGGTTTTTCCCATATCCTGCTGGTTCTTTCCAAGCTCAGTATTGTGATTCTCACTATTAGATTGATTATTCACCACATCCACATCATTTTCACCAGAATCAAAATTTTCTACATGAACACTAGATTTTCCAGCATGAACACTAGATTTTTCAGCATGAACATCATTAACATCTTCTCCTACATGACTATTTTTTTGAGCATTAAGAGAAGGAATCATTTCCATATTCTCATCAGTCATATAAGCATTTTCAAACAAATCTGATTCAATATTATCATCAGCATCATCAGCCCAAGAATTTGACATGGGAGGGGATTTACTCAACTGACGGACGATCCGTGCCCTGATTCTCCCGTATCTTAGCCGGATCGGATGAAGAATCAGATCTAGCTAGCAATTCACTCATCAGCAGCTTCTTCTTCGCAACCTTAGGACTTGTACTCTCCATAACTCCAGATATCTCAAAATCCTCCAGTGTTTCATTAAAATCACCTCCAGGATTAGACGAAGAGGAAAGAACGAACATTGAATTCCTCAACTCATTACTCAGATCTCTATTCACACTGCTCTTCTTCTTCTTCCTCATTGAAACAAGGCGGAGGTGCACGTTAGCAAGTAGATCTCCCGCTAAAATGCTGTGACGCCCCTGGGTTCACACAAGGCTGCAGTCCAAGGTGAAACCAAGAATGTCAAACCTGTCATGCACCACACCGTGCAACAACATATTTCACCATCACAGTTAACATCTATCTAGTAGAGTCAATAACAGGTGTAGGTACAAAGGCAAGTAGAAGATAATACACGAAGGACTGATGAAATAATAATGATCAAATAGATGTCTCATCATCTAACAAATGGAAAAAAATACATAGGTCAATGTCTGAATGAATAAACTGGAGTACTCAACAAATCTCAAATACAGGTATCTGACAGAAAGAAAAATAAGGCACACCGTCTTTACAACTTCTAGATCAACGCTCTCAACTGTCTACATAATCTATAGTGGAGCTCCAACATAAATATAACTAAACAGCTGACACTAGGGTGTGTCGCCATCAACCTGCGACTCTCCGGGCTCCTGGCTCGTTACCTGAAAGGGGGAGGGACAACGAGCGTCAAAGCGCTAGCGAGTAACATCACAACCAACCCCAAGGGAAAAGGGCTCGTTGTATATGAAAATACAGATAATATATAATAGATCTAAAATCATTGATCTTACTAAAGAGGGTTTTAGTATTTAGGAATTTACAACACGAGAATAGGTACGTCGAGGCGAAATAATCCAAACAAGAAAACCGTCATGTATATACCTTATATCTCAAATTTATAAACTCCTAAATACCAAACCCAAGGTTCTGGTACAGTAACAATGATAGAAGAAATACAACAAACACCAGAGTATAATTACAGTGCTGTGACATAGCCAACATGAGCATCATGTTATTACTTACATGAATATCATGTCAAAATCTACATAAGTGTTATACCAAAATCTACATAATTATCATGTCGTGAAATGCTGTAATATAGTCACATGCAGGGTTAAGAACTAGGTCCGAAACAAGAACTAACTATTGTAGTTACCAAACTCATGGAATAAGTGACAATTGTCCAACACGAGGACTGAGAGGGATTATAGTCCAACATGAGGACTTCTATGGATTATAGTCCAACACGAGGACTGTGGAAATAATAAAAGATCGCTATGATACATGTAGTGAAATCTACTTATCAATCTCACAACCAAATCAGTATATAAGTCCTAAATGTATACCCCCAGGTCATCTATCATGCATGGACACATAGTGGGACTAATCACCCAGGTCAGATAATCCAGGCAAACCCTCGAACATGAGTAAAATACTCAAAATACATAAAACTGGAAATTGGCAACAGAGAGTTCGACGGTCGACCGCACCGGTCGACCGCACTCTGATACGCGGCTGGCGGTCGGCCGCTGCGGCTTCGCGGTCGACCGACAGAACGTCGCGGTCGACTGACAGAACGTCGCAGTCGACCGCAGCCCTAAAACGAGCTCAGCGGTCGACCGATCTGGTCGACCGTCAAGCGGACAGAAACCCAAATTTGGGTTTCTGTCAGCTCGAAACCTAAAACAACAAATTTGAAAAAATTCTACGATAATACAGATCCGATGTCTCTATGAGTCATACTGTAGAAAAACATTAAATTTTAAGCATGAAAACTATATTCCCACATTCTAAAAACAGAGGAAACAAGATCAAAACGTTTTGATTACATTAAATGTGATTTAACTCTTGTTTAGAAAATTTTCAGATCCAGATCCTCATTAGACAAAACATTAGTGACCTTTTATAAACTGAAATATTGATTCTTGCAATCCCTATTGTAAAGAACTCGTTTTTATACGAAAATACTTCTTTGGGCTCATCAAAAACTCATGAAAAATCGAAATAAAACCATAAAAATAGGGGTGAGGGATTGGGCGAGATGATACTCGCCTTGGGTGTTGACGAATGCCCTAGATCCGCAGTAGGTTGATTCCCTTTGCTGGAATTCCAATATCCCGCTAAAGAATCCTCAAGAACTCCTCCTAATCACCAAATCCAGCTAGGGTTTTAAGATTAGAGAGATGGGGGCTAGGGTTTTAAGCCTGAGGTGAAGAGAGGCTCTCCTGGGTTGAGCTGGTGTATATACTAACTCCCTAACCCGGCCCGAAACCCAAAAGACCCGAAACAAAACCGTAAAGAAAACAAAACCTGGAAGCTCTCTGACCGCTGTGCGGTCGATCGCGTCGGTCGACCGCCATGGTCGACCACGTCGGTCGACCGGGCAGCATAAAAATGCCTGCTGCTGAGCATTACACACGCTGGCCATAACACTCGATTTCTCTCACTTATAACCACTTGTCGGGTTCTCAAACATAGATAATTACATTCGTCTGACATATATATGTATATATATATATATGATTATTCATCATAAGGGAATTATTTACTATTAATAATTCATATATATTTATTATAGAAATTTTCGGGGTTTTACATTCTTCCCCCCTTAAAAGAATTTCGTCCTCGAAATTTAGAAATCATACGAACTTTGAAAAATGAACTCTTAGATAACCTTATAGAGATATTTACACTCAATGATCTAAAATGATAATATTCTCGCTCAAATCCTAATCTAGTGGAACTAATACATCGGGCGAAAAATCCAAACAAGGAACCCCCCATACATATACCATGTGTTCCAAAAGATTAAAAATTAAGCGAAAGTATTCTCATCATAGCGTTAAATGCAGACATAACCAAAGATATGCACATACGTTAAGACATGTAATCATAATAAGAATTTATTTACCTGCTCAACCAAGTGTGGGTAGTTACGACGCATGTCCTCTTCGCGCTCCCAAGAAATCTCCTCAATGCCTCTTCGGTTCCACTGAACTTTCACCAAGGGAATTACCTTGTTTCTAAGCCTCTTGTCCTCTCTGGCAAGGATACAAACCGGAATCTTAATAGTAGTCAAATCATCCTGAAGTGCGATCTCCGGTGCATCCAATACTCGCTGCTGCTCCTCATCATGTAAATGCTTCTTGAGCATAGAAATATGGAACACGTTGTGTATACTAGACATAGATGCGGGAAGATCTAGTCTGTATGACACAGCTCCAATGCGCTCTAGAATCTGAAAAGGCCTAATATATCTTGGTGCAAGCTTCCCTCGCCTCCCAAATCGCTGCACGCCTTTCATAGGCGATACCTTAAGCATAACCAAATCTCCAATCTGAAACTCTAGGGGTCTCTGCCTCTTATCTGCATATCTCTTCTGCCGACTCTGAGCGGCTAGAATCCGCTCCCTGATCAAAGCTACCTTCTCAGTAGTCTGCCTCACTAGCTCGGGCCCAAGAATCAAGCTGTCCTCCGGCTCGGCCCAACATATCGGTGATCTACAAGGTCTCCCATACAACGCTTTATATGGGGCCATACCGATCGTCGCTTGATAACTATTGTTATAAGCGAACTCTACCAGTGGGATATGATCCTCCTAACTACCTTGGAAATCAATGACACATGCCTGCAACATGTCCTCCAACACCTGATTCACCCTCTCCGTCTGGCCATCCGTCTGGGGGTGAAATACACTGCTATAGGATAGCGTGCTGCCAAATGAGTCCTGAAAACTCCTCCAAAAATGTGAAGTGAAAAAACCGATCCTCGATTCGACACGATCGTGTCCGGTACTCCGTGAAGTCGAACTATCTCCCGAATGAAGATCCTCGCATAAGTCTCGGCTGTATAAGTGGTCCTCACCGGAATGAAATGTGCTGACTTCGTCAATCGGTCCACTATTACCCAAACAGAATCATTCCCCTTCTTCGATTTTGGCAACCCCACAATAAAACCTATAGAAATATCTGCCCACTTCCACTCTGGAATGGGTAAAGGCTGAAGTGTCCCCGCCGATCTCTGATGCTCTGCCTTCACCTGCTGACAGGTAAAACATCTAGCCACATAGTCTGCAATCTCTCTCCGCATACCACTCCACTAGAAATGCCTCTTCAGGTCCTTGTACATCTTGGTAGTCCCTGGATGTACTGTGTACCGAGTACGGTGCGCCTCATCAAATAACTCTCTCTTCAGCTCTGCACTAGCTGGCATAACCAATCTACCCTTCATCCGCAATCCTCCATCTGCTCCAATGGTCCAGTCCGCCTTAGGCTCTTTGGAAATCTCCCCCTTACGGGTTTGAATCCAAGAGTCTTCCAACTGTGCTCTGACAATCCGGTCACTCCAAGATGGCTGCACTGACATAGCTCCCAAGAATGCACTGGTTCCTCCAATCTCGGGTCTAAAATCAAACTGGCTAAGAGTGATAAGATCTCTGTACAATGAACACCTCAAAGCAGCAACCCGATGTCGACGCTTCCTATCAAAGCATCTGCTACGATGTTCACCTTCCCTGGATGATACTGAATCGCGAACTCGTAGTCATTGATAAACTCAATCCACCTCCTCTGCCTCTGATTGAGTTCCTTCTGAGAAAAGAGATACTTCAGACTCTGATGGTCTGTGAATAGCTCAAACTGCACTCCGTACAGGTAGTGCCTCTATGACTTCAGTGCAAACACCACTGCTGCTAACTCCAAGTCATGAGTGGGGTAGTTCTGCTCATGCACCCTCAACTGCCATGAGATATAGGCTACTACCCTCTGAGTCTATATCAATACACCTCCTAAGCCTGCCAACGATGCATCTGTATACACAACAAATGTCCTGTCGCTACTCGGAATAGTCAGAACTGGCGCTGTAGTCAACTTAGCCTTCAAAATATCAAAGGCCTTCTGGTACTTCATGCTCCATATAAACTGTACACCCTTCTTCGTAAGGTGTGTAATCGGTGTCGCAATCTTCGAGAAGTCCTGAATGAACTTCCTGTAATATCCAGCTAAACCCAAAAAGCTGCAAATCTCTGACACCGTTTTCGGTGGCTCCCAATCAAGAACTGCCGTGACCTTAGCCGGATCCACCGCTATACCCTCTCGACTGATAACATGGCCCAGAAATCTGACTTCTGAAAGCCAAAACTCACACTTGCTAAACTTGGCATACAACTGGTGCTCCTGAAGGGTCCTCAACGCTATCCGTAGATGCTCCTCATGATCTGCCTCCGATCTCAAGCAAATGAGAATATCGTCGATAAAGACGATCACAAACTGATCTAAGAAGGGACGGAAAACCCGGTTCATCAAATCCATGAATACCGCGGGTGCATTGGTCAACCCAAATGGCATGACCAAGAACTCGAAGGACCCATATCGAGTAAGAAAGGCGGTCTTGGGAACATCCATCTCCCAAATCTGCAACTGGTGATAGCCAGAACGAAGATCAATCTTCAAGAAATACTGCGCTCCTTGCAACTGGTCAAACAAGTCATCAATCCTAGGTAGTGGGTACCTATTACGGATAGTGACCTTGTTCAACTCTCTATAATCTATGCATAACCTCATACTACCATCCTTCTTCTTCACGAAGAGGACTGGCGCGCCCCACGGAGAATGACTCTGGCGAATAAAACCCTGAGCTAATAACTCGTCTAACTGGGTCTGAAGCTCACTCATCTCAGCTGGTGCCATGCGATAGGGTGCGTGGGATATCGGGGTTGTGCCTGACTGCAACTCAATACAGAACTCGACCTCTCTCACAGGAGGTAACCCAGGTATGTCCTGAAAGACATCCTGATAATCTAATACAACTCTAGTCTCTAATAACTCGGCTCCCTGATTCCGTCGCATCACCTCCTTGATGTACGCCAGAAATGACTCCGCAAATCGGTTGCCCTGAGAGGTAGCTACAATCATCTCGGACCCATCGGACGCTCACAACTTGACTGTCTTCATAAAGCAGTCAATACTAATATGGTAGGAAGACAACCAATCCATACCAAGGATGACATCGAACTCAGACATATGCAACACTATAAAATCCACTATAAACTCTGACTCATCTAGACTGACGGTACACCTCCTACAAACGCTCTCCAGAAGCGATACCTCACCTAAAGGGGTGGAAACAGATAGAGGGGTGTCTAGAGGCTGAGCTACGAGCTGGAGTCTAGTCATAAATGCATGCGAGATGAATGAATGCGAAGCTCCCGAATCGAAAAGAATACGGGCGGGAAGAGAGTTCACAAAGAACGTACCCTCCACTACAGCTCCGCTGGCGCCATGATCACGAGGAACCACTGCATATACCCTGCACGTGGCTGAAGACTGCTCTGCTGATGGTGGTGGAGAATATGGGATAATCTGTCACTGAGGAACATCCTGAACTGCCCGAATCTGTCCCTTAGTCCTCTGAGTTGCTGGCGGTGCCTCAATCCTGTTCTGCTGGCCCTGACCTCTGCCCTGCTGGCGCTGCTACTGCTGGTTCGGACCTTTGCCCTGCAGGGCTCCTGCTGGTGCGCTACAGCACTCCGATGCCTTATGCCTAACCTTGTGACAGTTAAAACAGGATCCCTGGAACTTGCGCTGCTGATGCGCTCTCTGATCCTGCTGGGGTCCCCTTTTATAAGGGCCCTGATGCTGCTGCTGCTGCTGTCCAGAAAAAGGTCTCTTGTTCTTGTTCTTATCCCCACTCTGTCCTGTCTTGACCTTCCCTTCCTTGTCCTTCTGGAACATAGTGGTCTCAATCTCCTGAGAAGTGGCAGCCTCAGCTACCTCCCTGACTAAATAAAATCTCCTCGACACGAGGTACCGTCGGAGATTAGGGCGAAGCCCAGCTAAGAACATCTGAGCCTAACGCTCTCCCGTCTGCCACATGCCTGTGAAATATAACAGCTCTGTGAACCGGCTCTCAAAATCAGCCACTGACATGTCCCCCTGAGTCAATCGGGACAACTCAAGCTCCTTCCCAGTCCGTGCTGCAGAAGAAATGTACTGTCCATCGAAGAAGTATATGAAGTCCTCACAACCTCTGCTCTGGAGTAAACTAGAGTCGGTACCACCTCCCGGCATCTCCTTTCAGGCTGTAGGATGCCAGTCTCTGCTTCTGGACTGAATCTACATCGAGTATATCGAGAATGTTACTCACATCCTCCTTCCACTTTGGGCTGCAAGAGGGTCTGGTGACCCCTGGAACTCCGGTGCCCTCATCTTCTGGTACCTCTCCACCACACGGAGCCAAGTCTCCTGCTCTGTGGCTCTGTCTGGGACTGCTAAAGGAATGGCTGTAGGCGTGGCCTCTGGGGGTCTCTCTCTAACAGGGATGGCAGGTATCCCCTGCTACTGAGCTACCGGTGGTGGTGGTGGTGGTGGTATCGGTGGTACTATATGAGTCGTCACCAACTCCTCAATAGCTATCATCCGAGCGATAAGAGGGGCCATAAGGTCCACCAGATATTGAGGAGCCTGCTGCGGCTCGGGTGGAGCCTGCTGAGGCTCGGACTGAGCTGGCTACTGCTCAGGTGGAGTCTGCTGTGACTCTGCCTGGCTAGCTCTCCTGGTACGGGGTCTACCTCGTCCTGCCATCTCTCTCCTGATGGTAAGAAAAATAAAAATTCATGAGTCAAAAATAGACTTTTATAAATAGCGTATCACAATACAATTTTCACGACATATCATATTTGCACAATTACTTTAAACTTATTCAAAAATAGTTGTCACAAAAAATAATTTCTCAAATTTTTGAGATATACGCATATATCGTCCTCACTCATACTAGGGAATCCTTGGGAACTCTATACATGAATCCTAAGAAACTCTATCCTAGCTCCACGACTCGATACAGGATGATCACAAGGATACTGGAACTAGAGCTCTGATACCAACTATGACGCCCCTGGGTTCACACAAGGCTGCAGTCCAAGGTGAAACCAAGAATGTCAAACCTGCCATGCACCACACCGTGCAACAACATGTTTCATCATCACAGTTAACATCTATCTAGTAGAGTCAATAACAGGTATAGGTACAAAGGCAAGTAGAAGATAATACATGAAGGACTGATGAAATAATAATGATCAAATAGATGTCTCATCATCTAACAAATGGAAAAAAATACATAGGTCAATGTCTGAATGAATAAACTGGAGTACTCAACAAATCTCAAATACAGGTATCTGACAGAAAGGAAAATAAGGCACACCGCCTTTACAACTTCTAGATCAACGCTCTCAACTGTCTACATAATCTATAGTGGAGCTCCAACATAAATATAACTAAACAGCTGACACTAGGGTGTGTCGCCATCAACCTGCGACTCTCCGGGCTCCTGGCTCGTTACCTAAAAGGGGGAGGGACAACGAGCGTCAAAGCGCTAGCGAGTAACATCACAACCAACCCCAAGGGAAAAGGGCTCGTTGTATATGAAAATACAGATAATATATAATAGATCTAAAATCATTGATCTTACTAAAGAGGGTTTTAGTATTTAGGAATTTACAACACGAGAATAGGTACGTCGAGCGAAATAATCCAAACAAGGAAACCGTCATGTATATACCTTATATCTCAAATTTATAAACTCCTAAATACAAAACCCAAGGTTCTGGTACAGTAACAATGATAGAAGAAATACAACAAACACCAGAGTATAATTACAGTGCTGTGACATAGCTATAGGCGTATAAAATTGCCTATAGGTCCCTTAGCACAGCTCGACACGGTGATTCGACAAAATAACGAACCATCGAGTGACGAGGCGACGAGGTCAACGAATTGCACACGAGCAACAGAATTCGCGTGCGGAATCAATCCAACGGTTCGGGAAGTCAACGAGTCGTCCAACCATAAAACGGATTCGAACTCAAACACCAAGGCGGATTTACTGCCAAGTGAAGATCCAGACTGTCAAATCGAGGTTCAGATAAATCAAATACAGAACCGAAAAACGGGAAACGATAGAAATCAACACCCCGAGGGGCTCGGCAAAAACCGAGCCACCTCAAGGTGGCTCGGCCAAAGCCGAGCCACCCCAGGGTGGCTCGGCCAAGGCCGAGCCACCCTGAGGTGGCTGGGGGGCCGAGCCACTCCTGGGTGGCTCGGCCAAAGCCGAGCCACCTCAGGGTGGCTCGGCCCAGTGCTGAGCCACCCTGAGGTGGTCGGCCCAGATCTGTGCCAAATGCACAGATCTGGTTGCCTTTAAATAGAGGGGGTGATTCATCATTTAAAAGGACTTTTGGAGAGCCGAAACTCTGCCGGATTGAGATCTTGTTCTTGAGTTCTTGAAGGCTTGAAGACTTGGACATTCAGATCTGTTTCTCGGCGAGCATCCGCATCACGAAAGGTAGGAGTTCGAGAGGACCGGATCTCAGATCTACGTTGCTATACTCCGGATCAAAGCTTGGTCTTTGATCCCGAGAATCGAGCGATTGTTTCCTTGGTGAAATAGTCCCTCCGGCTATTATTTCCTTGGTGAAATAATACCCATAATATTGCGTAGATCTGTTCGGATCTAGATCGTGCGGTGGTCAACGGATCAACCATCGGCGCAGGCAAACAACCCATGAAAGCGAGTGACCAGATAACAGGAGCTCGCGATTTGTTCGACAAATAAGGAAAGTTGTAATTTTCATTTTTTGTTTGATTTTTATTGTAACCGGATCTTATAAAAAGACCGGATCTTTGTAAACCAAAAGTTGTTATTTAAGAGCACAATGGAATCATCAATGAAGAAAGCTACCATTTTTCCCACGAAAAATCTGGCGACCATAGTGGGAGCCACCGATCTCGTTGCCGAGATCGGAGCGTCGCAGCCGCGGATCTCGATCCCGGTCGTAGAGGAGGTCGAGTATGAGTTCGACCAGCAGAAGTACGAGGAGTACGTGTCCTCGTCTGGATCAACCTCCCCCCGTAAGTCCAAGAAATCCCAGAAGTTCTCCTCCAGGAGAAAAGTTCGTTGGTGCGAAGAAGTTGAAGCCACCAACGACAACCTCACCCCGATCGACGCCGAAGTTGCGTCGGGTGAAGTCCCACCGGCCTCCAAGCAGGTCAAATCCACCATTGAAGGCGTGGTGACTCTTTCTAAGAGAGCTCGCCAGAGGCAGCGTCAACGCCTTGCGAAGCAATTCGCAAAGGCCATGGAGTTTGTTGATGGGATCCGCTACAATGCGGATCTGAAGAGCAAACGAGGCAAACAGCCTCAACAACAAATGAAGGGTGGTTCCTCCAAGCCATCAACGATGGAGTGGGTCCGTGTTAAACGGAATTGCTCGACGTTGGAGGAGCGTATCCGCAAACGCCGCGCATTATCAGCGCAGGCACGGGCTAAAGCTAAAGAGGCCCGTAGAAGGGTGCAGAAGGAGGTGGCCTAGAAGCCGCCATCAACACATAAGGTTTGAAGGCCAAAGTCTGAAGCGGCAGTTCAGACCAAGGTGCAACAACAGCAACCGTCGAAAGTACAACTTCCGGCGAGTAAATCTAAACTACCGATCACTTCCACAACTGCTCCGGGAGATCTCGCAGGATCGTCCCAGAAGAGGAAGTCGGTTTTGGAGCGCCTCGGTTCACTTCCCAAGGAACGAGGCAAAGCACCAGTCCAAGAATGGTTGGGGCCAATGAGGAAGTCCCAAACGATTCAACATGCTGGGGGTCGCCGCAACCCTCAACATTTGGAGAAAATCGTGGCACCCAAGCGCACAACTTTGCGCATCGAAGTGCAGGAGCCCACTGAAGATTCACGCCCACAAAGGCGCGTTTCGAGGCGCGTGACTCTTGAAAGCCCAAAGAAGGCAATTCAACCTCAGAAGGAAACGTTGTCGTCTAATGACGATGACGTTATACCTGGGAAATCGTGCCAACACACGATAGGTTGCTCCGACTTTCAAACGGACGAGTTGTACTATCGTGCTGGGGGTACGAGCAAATCCAGAAAGAGAAGCCCTCGAAGGCTCGAAACTCAGTGTCCTTGTTCAAAGCTCATTCGGGCGGTACTGTCTGAGTGCAACTGTGTCAAGGTAGTCCCCGAGAGAGTTTCTGTGTTCGAAAGACTCAGCATTGAAACGCCAAAGCCAAGGACTCGGCGTTTCCGAAGAAGAGGAACGATGGTCGAAGACGGTGAACATTCAAGGGTCACCGCCAATATGACCAGCAAAGGAACATCGGCTCAGGATAACCCCGAGGCGATTCCAGAAATACCCCGACGTGTAACTCGTCTTCAGTCCGGAGCTATCATTCGTGCAACGTATGGTAGGATTCGAACAAGAGTACCTTCGGGAGATGAAGAATCAGATGCCGGCTCAGCAATTGCGTCTGACAATACCGTGTCCAGTGAAGGACAGCCCCGTGATTCATTTATGATAAGCGCGGAATAGGTGGCCAAGATGCTCGAAGATGCCATGGCCAAACAACAGGAAAGCTTCAGGTTCAAAACGCAGATGGCCATGCAGAACATGAGAGAGATGCATGACCAACAGATTCAAGCATTGAGGAACCAACAAGGCGAACCAAGTCGTCATGATCAAGTTCATCAGGAAGATGAGGATACAAATGGAGCTAATAATACTAATAATCCTCCCATCAATGAAGGGGGTGGTAACGAGAACGCTAGCGAAGACACAGGTGAAAGCCTGAAAATTAAAAACCTCGAGAGCAAAATCAATACATTGATTTCCGCTCAAGAGACGAAAAAGACGGGCATTCCTTATCCATACCCAAGAGAGTGGGAATCAATCCCATATCCGGCGAAGTTTAGTCTAATTAACTTCACGCCATTTAATGGGATGGGTTCACCCACTCAGCATTTGATTTACTTCAAATCGCACTTGGGAGTCATCTCTGGTAATGAGCCTCTGATAGTGCGGTCATTCGTTGGCACTCTTCGCGGAGCCGCCTTCGATTGGTATCGCCGCCTCAAGCCAGGAAGCATAAACAGCTGGGACAATATGGAGACTAAGTTTCTCACAAATTTCTTTGACGACGATACCGAGATATCCATCAGATCGTTGCTCGATGAGAAGCAGAAGGAAGGGGAATTAGTCGACACCTTCGTCAAAAGGTTCTGGAACAAGGCGATGAATTGCCGAGATCCGATCACTGAGGAGTTCATCCTCTAGACCTGCCACAACAACCTTTCACTGGACGTGTTAGAAGCAATGGGCACAGCACCATCCAAGACATGGAAGGATTTGAAAGTCCGAGGAGAGCAAGCTGAACGATTCCTTAGGAGAAAGAAGGCGGAGAGAGGCCAACCGGCAACAAATCCTCCGAAACAGAACTTCAACCCGAAAGGAAAAGGTAAAGCTCATGCTAATGCCGTTGATGCTAACCAAACTTTTCAATTACAACCTCAGCAACAGCAGCAATAACGTGCGCCACAACAATCCCAGCCGCATTGGCAGCAACGGTCTCAGAAGTAAAAATCTTCAGAGCCGAAGTTTCCTAAAGTGTACTCCTTCAAGGATGATGAAGTTCCTGGCATCTTCAAGTACTTGTTGGAGAACAACAAAATTCAGCTGCCAGTGATCGTGGATCAAGAGGGAGCCAGTAAAGTGACGGATCCGAAGTACTGTGCATACCACAGAGCGGTCCATCACCCTACGAGGTCATGCTACCACCTCAAGGACAAGATCCAGGCGTTAATCGACGTAGGGGTCATAACCCCAAAACCGGCCAAGAATGTGGGAGCAAACGTGGTGTCAATCAGTTTTGGATCGGTGCCTACAACTTGGTTCGAGCCAAAGTGCGTCACCAAAGTCAGAATGAAGACGGTGAATGATGACCCACATGGACAGCGCCAAAAGGGACTTGTGCCACACACAGCCCCAAACGGCAAAATCCTCTGGGTTCATCCAGATCTCATTGAAGATGAACAGTGGACAACGTCTTCGAAGAGAAAGGGCAAAGGAAAGGCTTGTCATGCAACTTCCGCAATCTTCGAAGAAGACGGTGATGAAGCTCCTACCTTTCCGCTTTCCGATGAGGAACAGGAAGTCTTTGCGACCCGAAGTGGAAATAAGTATCACTTCAAATATCCATCTCCTGGTGATCAATTAGCTGAGCAAGGAGTGGCAAAACGGGGACCAGCCAAGACTCTCACAGAGCTGGGGGTGATTACGGTTCCTAAACCGGTTGAGGAGGCTCGACGACAGCCGGTAGATAAACAGAAAGAAAAGAGGCCCGAGGAGGTTCAAAATCCAAAGCAGTCTCGTTTCAGTCGTCCGATTGGAAAGGATAAACTAGAGAGTTCGAAAACTCCGCGCGTCTTCGACATCATGGCTAAGCTAGCCAATATTCCAGCGCGGATATCGCTATATGAGTTGCTGCGGTTGTCTAAGGAGACTAGAGAAGCCTTGCAAGAGGCCTTGGCGGATTCAGAAGCGTTCCTCACTCGGATCAAGCCTACTCCTGAAGAACTAGAAATGTTAGCTCAATAGTATAATGTGGCAGCTAAGAACATTCCCTGCATTACCTTCACCAAAGAGGACATGCAGACGAAGAATTCAAACCATGATCGGTCCCTGTACTTCGTCGGGTACATTGGCTCCAGCGAAGTCAACCGAATCCAAGTGGATCCGGGTTCCGCTGTGAGTATTATGCCACTTCGCCTAATGCATAGCCTTGGCATTCCAGTCAGCAAATTGGTGTCTATAGGCACGGTCATTTACGGATTCAACACCAGCGGGTCAAGGCCTTTGGGAAAGATCCGGATAAAGTGCCAAATGGGCGATCTGAAGACGGAGGTCACATGTTATGTAATTGATGCTGAGACATCCTATAACTTACTACTGGGTCGGCCTTGGATCCATAGTAATGTTATAGTTCCCTCCACTCTACATCAGTGTTTGAAATATGTCGACACCGATGGAAGGGTTAGGACGGTGGTCACGGATAAACAACCATTCAAAGGGTATGAGAATTACTTCACAGATTCTCTCCTTTATGGTAACGAATCCGATACGGAACCATCGGTCCAGGGCACGGACAGCGGAGAAGAAGCTGATTCCGAGGCTGGATTTGATTACAATGGCGGTTTTGTTTTAAATGACATTGTACCCTTTGTAATCAATCTTGACGATGAACAATCGTCAGATGACGGTTGTAACTGGGAACTTGCCGATATTAAAATAAATCATGATTTAGAGTACTCTTTGTCTCTTGATGATGCGATAAAGGGATTATACGATAATCCTGATTTATGTATGCCGCTCCGATCATCTTATGTAACGAAGAAACGTCTCCAGCATTCTTTCGGAACAACCCGAATTATTCCTACCAAGATAGGGGGACAAAAAGAAGTGATTTACGGTAAAGGAGAAAATCTTCCGTTGCCAGATCATTTCCTAAGAGAAGACGAAGATGATGACAAATCTGGTCTGCACTTATCTAAGTATAGTCCAGAAGCGCGCACGCTCATGGAAAAACAAGGGTACGACTTCACACTCGGAGAAGGTTTATACTTCGATCGAGGTTCCCGTATCCCAGTCAAAGCGGCATATGTACCAAAAGGGAAACCGGATGATTATTACCGTCACAAGAGAGGCTTAGGCTATGTTTCATCGTCTGATGACGAATGTGGTTGGCAAATCATCGATCAAATTGCTAACAAAGCTAAGGATGGGTACTTGCCAGATCCTTCAGCTGGGGATTCCGACACAAGTTTAGGAGAAATGTTCAAGACTTTAATATCGAACATGACTACAGCTGATCCATCTACGATGGAAGACGACGACCAAATGCCAACATGGGAGGACCCATGGGTTCATCACCTAAACATGCAGTATGGCGATAGATTTGAACAGAGGGAACCCCCCACTGAAGATGAAATAGTCCAAATTAATATGGGTGATGAAGCCAACCCAAAGCCCATATTTATTAGCGATAGTCTTCCCCCAGATGAGAGGGAGGAATTAATTGCCCTCATCAGGGAATATATCGACGTCTTCGCTTGGAACTACGAAGACATGCCAGGGCTCGACCCCAATGTGGCGATGCACCGCCTCGACATCAAGCCGGATGTCAAACCTGTCAAACAACAGCAAAGACGGTTTCGCTCGCAGATTATGGAAGCCATCGAGGCAGAGGTTAAGAAGTTGATCGACTCAGGATTCATCCGAGAGGAACAACATCCAGACTGGTTAGCCAACATCGTTCCCGTCATGAAGAAGAATGACAAAATCAGAATTTGCATCGACTTCAGGAACCTGAATGAAGCATGTCCAAAAGACGATTTTCCTCTCCCAATCATGGATGTCATTATCGACAATACATGCGGATTCGAGAGAATGTTCTTCATGGACGGCTTTTCGGGGTATAACCAAATCAAGATGCACCCGGATGACGAGAAACATACAGCATTCAGAACGCCCCTCGGTGTCTTCTGCTACACGGTGATGCTTTTCGGTCTGAAGAACGCAGGTGCCACATACCAACGAGCGATGACTAAGATTTTCCAGAAGCACCTCAGAAAAATGGTTGAATGCTACGTTGATGATTTGGTGGTAAAAAGCCGCAACAAAGAAGATCACATCAAGGACTTGAAAACGATGTTTGATCTCATGCGGAGTCATCAATTGAAGATGAATCCCACAAAATCCTTCCTCGGAATGTCCAGCAGAAAATTCATTGGATTCGTCGTCACCACTAAGGGTATACACATCGACCCAGACAAGGTAAAGGCAATACATGAATTGCAACCCCCGAGGAATCTAAGAGAGCTCAGAGGATTGCAAGGGCGTTTAGCTTACATCCGGAGGTTCATCTCAAATCTTTCTGGGAAGTGCCAACCATTTTCTAAACTAAACAAGAAGGGCGTGTCATTTATTTGGGACGATGCTTGCCAAAAAGCGCTCGAAGATATCAAGACATATCTGATGAATCCCCCTGTTCTTGTTGCACCAAAATCAGGTAAACCGTTTTTGATTTACATCAAGGCGATGAACCATTCGATAAGTGTTTTATTAGCACAAGACGATGATAATGGTCACGAACAGGCAGTCTATTACCTAAGTCGGACCTTGATAGGCGTCGAGTATTGATATCCGATGATCGAGAAAGAATGTCTCGCATTGGTATTCGCAGTACAAAAGATGCGACATTACTTGGTTGGCCAGACGATTTACGTCATTGCTAATGTTAATCCGGTACGGGTATTCATGACTCAACCGGGTTCGATGAATTGGCGGTTAGCGAAGTGGGCCCTTCTCTTGTTCCAATATGATTTGCACTTCAAACAGCAGAAGTCGGTCAAAGGACAAGCAATTTGTGATCTTTTGGCGGCAAGTCTGACAACAGATACGGTTGAAGTATATGATGACTTGCCAGACGAAACCCACGAGGTTAATACCACATCACACCAACAAGTATGGCAATTATACTTTGATGGTGCTTCAAGAGCAGTTAATAAGGCAATAACCCCTGGATGTTCTAGAGTCTCCTCCGGAGTTGGAATTGTCTTAGTTTCCCCGGGGAAGCATGTGATGCCTCGGGCTTATTCACTGACGGATCCATGTTCCAATAACGTAGCCGAGTACAACGCGCTCCTCATTGGACTCAGTTTCGCTAAGGAGCTGGGGGTCGAATATCTCGAAGCTTTTGGGGATTCTCAATTGATAGTCAACCAAGTTCGTGGAGAGTATGAAGTCAGGAACCCAGATCTAATTCCGTACCACCAAGAGGCCATCAAAATAGCGGATTCTTTTGAAGAATTCTATATTGAATACATCCCTCGTCTCCAGAACGCTTATACGGATGCACTGGCAGCACTAGCAGTATCACTCGCGCAGCCGCCCGAAACTGAACTACTAGTCATAGTGAGATCACATTAACTCTGTATACCCATATACAATATAGATATTGAAGAGGAAGATAACAGAAACGAAAACGCTAAAGAGGTGAACTCAACCCAAATCAGGTCTGAGTCTCGAGATTAGCGCTTTCCCATCATAGATTATGTCCAATATGGCATTTTGCCGGAGGATGTAAAAGAAAAAGAATCTATTCGCCAAAGAGCACCACGGTTCTTTTACAATACCGAGACCCGTACATTATACCGTCGAGGGTATGATGATTTTCTTCTCCGATGCCTTTCGAACGAAGAAGCAAAAGAAGTTCTTAAGTAAGCACAGGAAGGAGAACGCGGTGCGCATCAGCCTGGTCCCAAACTGTATGATCGAATCAGAAGAATAGGATATTTCTGGCCAACAATGGTACGTGATGCAATCGAATATGCACGAGAATGTCACGCCTGTCAAGTGCATGCGAATTATATGCACCAACCACCGGAGCGGTTACACACGTCAACCACATCCTGGCCATTCGAGACATGGGGTATGGACATTGTCGGTCCTATTTTTCCTCCTTCAGTCAAAGGTGATCGATTTATCCTCGCTATCACGGACTACTTTTCGAAGTGGGCTGAAGCAATTCCGCTTAAAGAAGTGAAGTCGAACAACGTCATCAACTTCATCAAGCATCATGTCATATACCGACACGGCGTGCCGAGACGGATCATTCATGACAACGGTCCGCAATTCATAAGCAACGCTTTCATCAGGTTCTGTGACAAATTCAAGATTCAAGATGTTTCGTCAACGGCTTATTATCCCGCTGCTAATGGATTAGCTGAGGCTTTTAACAAGACGATCATCAAGATCCTGTCAAAACTCGTGAAAACTAATAAGCGAGATTGGGACGATAAACTCGGCGAAGCGCTCTGGGCTTATCGCACCACCATACGCACACCTACGGGAGCCACCCCCTATTCGTTGGTGTACGGATGTGAAGCAGTGCTACCGTTGGAGATTCAAATCCCCTCCCTTCGGATCGCTCTCGCAACGGAGATGACGACCGAAGAGCAGCATCAAAAACGTCTCGAAGAACTCGAGAGGTTGGATGAAAGGCGCTTGGAAGCTCAATAACACATCGAGTTCTACCAAGCCAGGATATCTAGGGCTTTCAACAAGAGGGTCCGACAGAAAAGCTTCAAGGAAGGAGATCTGGTCCTCGCTGCTCGCCGACCAATAATCCTCAACTCCAAGAAGAAAGGTAAATTCGAACCCAAGTGGGAAGGACCGTTTGTAATAGACACAGTATATTCAAACGGCGCATATCGCCTAATTTCTCTAGAGGGTATCAGGTAATTAATGTCAATAAATGGAAAGTTCCTGAAAAAGTACTATCCTTAGTACATTCAGAATAACCCATTTATCGGGAAGTTCCTTGAAGAATATTACACTCAATATTCTAGAGGATAACCCAAAATCATTTTCACCACTAAAATCCCTCACTGATCAATTCCAATTGACAGTGAGTCCACCAAAAAAATGTTCTTCTGGCCCTCTTGACTCTTTCCATGAACAAGAGGCCCACTTTCAGTTCGGAGTCCTCTCTCGATAAACGAAAAAACTCCCTTTCTTTTTTCTTTGGTTAAACCTTCTCATGGTTATAACCGAAGTTGAAATGTCACTTCGATAAACGAAGAGCTCATCTTTCGATCAGATAACCAACCCTATAAAAGGTAAGTTTATCTAGGTCTTCCAGATTCTCGGAGTGGAGATCCCACTTCTAGTTTCTTTCTTGCACTGGAAATAAAATATAAAATTCTTCCTTTCCAGAATCAAGGAATAGAATATAAAATTCTTCCTTCCTTGTTCGGGGAATAGAATATTAAATTCTTCCTTTCCCACACCAACTCTTTTTCCAAAATTTATAAATTTAGGAGTCATCCTAGGAAGTTTATCCCGAATCCTAAGCAGGGATAAGTTTGCGCCTAACACGCGCTGCCGGTTTAGTCCTTCTCCGATTGAAAAAAGACACCAGAGTTCGATTCTAGGGTATTTTATCCTAAAACCTAAGCAAGGATAAGTCTACGCCTAACACGCGCCGCTGGTTAGTTCTTAACCATTAAAAAGAACACTCGTCCACATATTCAATATTGTGGCAGGTTGTTATTAATAACACCAAAATCCATGCCTTACACGTATGGGGAATTTTATCCTGAATCCTAAGAAAGGATATGCCGACGCCTAACACGCGTCGCCGGTTTGGTCTTTATCCGTAGAAAAAGATACCAGAACCTGACTCTGGGGACCTTTGTCCCGAAGCCTAAGTAGGGATAAGCCAACGTCTAATACACGTTGCTGGGTAGCCTATTCCCATGACAATGGCGAAGTCTACATATTCGAAGTTGTAGCTAAAAGTCTAAGGGAGTTCATTCCTTTAGCACAACGTCACATGCGGAACGGATTAAGACAATCCACATGTAAGCCCGACTCAAACGGTAGTCGGTAAGAGCACATTAAATCCGTTAAAGGCTGAGGATTTGCTAAAAATCCTAAGTCAACGTCTCATACACGTTGCTGTTTAGTCTTTTCACAGGAGAAAGACGAAGTCTACGTATTCAATGTCGTAGCACTAAAAGAGTTAACTCTTTTAGCTTAACGTCACGTGCGGAACGGATTTAGACAATCCGTATGCTAGCCCGACTCAAACGGTAGTCGGTAAAGGCTAATCAAATCCGTTGAAGGCTGGGGGTTAGCCAAAAATCCTAAAGCCAACACCTAACACGTATCGCCGGGTAGTCTATTCCTGTAACAATGGCGAAGTCTATATATTCGACATCATAGCACAAAGTCTCAGAGAATTCAATCTCTGAGCGTAACGTTACATGCGAACGGATTTAAACAATTCGCATGCTAGCCCGACTCAAACGGTAGTCGGTAAAGGCTCATCAAACCCGTTGATGGCTGAGGGTTTGCCAAAAATCCTATGAGTATTATGGTCAATCATTTCAAACAGAATGACGAATCATAATAAAGATAAAGATCAAAACCAGTTTCACTAAGAGTATCAAAAGTCAAAGTACTCAGCAAACAAAATCATACATCAAGCCCATGACCAAAAATCTGCTGACTGATCTTAGACAGCTTCTCATCATAAGCTTGCCTAAGTTCAGTTCTGATGGACTCCTCGGTGGTGGCTGAAGTCCTCGCAGCAATCTCCTCTGTCTCGACTAGCTTCTACTTCAAGGATTTCAGCTCATCAGATAAGGCAGTGTGGGTTTGCTGATCCTGTGCTTTCGTCATCTGAAGAATATCCATAGTCTCCTCTTTTTCACGGAGTGCTCTTCTGAGCTGGTCTATCTCAGTCGCACAAGAAGTAATAGAAAGGTCGAGCTCGGCAAGCGAAGATGATCTAACAGTAAGGCTGGTCTCAACTCGATCTACTCGGTCCCGCTGCATCTGAATCTCGAGCTCAGCAAGAATCTGAGTCTCACGCGATGACTATAAGCGGGTATCCAGCTCGGCAGCAATAAATGAGGAGGCGCCTGCATCTCGGAGCTCACGAAACATCTGAAGCTCATGATCTAGGCAATCGAGGTCATCAACTATAGCCTGTGCCAAATCTGGATATCCTGCTTCCCTTATCAAATTGACTTTGGAATCAAGGAAAGGCTTGAATTGGCGAAGGAAGAGTCCAACGTGGAAGAGCTTACCAATCATAGCATTCACGAAGGAGAAGAAGGAGCGAAGTTCTATGCAGAGAACGATCTTATCAGGATCGTTGTCTGATAGCAATTCCTTCACTTGGATATGAAGCCGAGAAGAAGACCCTATACAAAGAAGGAGAAATCCGTCAAAAATGTTTTGAGGAGGAAATAAATAACATTCTCAGTTGCTTAATTCATACCCTCTTGAGTCACTGGGGGTACTGGGGGAGTAACCGCTGTAGAGGTATCAACCGGAGTAGTTGGTCTCGCAGCCGGCTCAACGGGATCATTCTCGACAAAAGCTCCTGTCAAATTCAAAACAGAATTCTCAGAGACATCACATTATAGCTGCATTAGTCAAGAATTAGCTAGTCCTATAATTAACTTGGGAGGAGGCACGTACCTTCAAAAGAACCACCCTCAAGGTTCTCAGGGAATGTGGACTCAGGAAACATATCTCCAGGCAACTGGTCATCAATCTGAGGAGATCCACACATGAAGTGAATCATAGGAGTATCCACAAGCAAGCCTTCCTCGTCAAAATCATCAATCGAGAAGTCTGACACAAGAGAATATAAGTACCAAAGAAGAATGAAGAGACTACAACCAATTGAAATGAGTTACCTTTTACGGGTGCATTAGCCTCTTTATTTCCAAAATCCACGTTCGCCTCCTGCAAGTTATCTGAAGGAGCGAGAAGTACAGAGACAATTAGAGGATACGCAAATTCCGAATCATTCGACTCCTTTGCGTGTCATCTAAAAGATATATTGTCAATGGTAGATGTACCTGGATTCGCTGGGTCGGGTCCTACATTGATATCCTCACTAACGTCGGCAGCCACTGCAGGCCTCTCCACCTGGCGCGGTGAGTCAGGCTCGCCAGGAGATATAGGAACAGGATCAGGACTCATCTCGCTGTCTCCACGCTCTTCTATATAGAGATGGAAAAGCATGAGTCAATATTCCGAATAATCAAGAGGATGGTTTACAGGGTAGAGGTTACCTCCGTCACTAGCAGGATCATCACCGGCCAAATCCATATCAGATGCTTGTGAAGCTGCGCGCGGCTTGCGAGCTAATCTCTTCCGCCTAGCAGCAGGGACAATAATCGAAGGTCTCGCCTGGGGAGGATGACGGAACTCTTCTTCCTGGTCACCAATAGTCCCTGAAATATCAAACCATTGTCAGTTTTAATAATTCTGGAAAGCAGAAGAAGAAGATGAATGATTAATCTCGTTCGGAAAAGTCCTCGTAATCTTCAGGATTTCCGCCTGAAGCCTCGTCTGCAGAATGGAAGGTCCTCTTTCCCTCTTCATCAATCCGACGAGTCTTGTTCCGTATCCTCTGTGACCGAGCGTTCTCCCAAATCCTACGAGAATCAACCTGAGAAGCTTCCTCGGCCTCTAGCTCTGCGATCGGCTTCACGGGGATAGTCTTATTAGCTGCTAACAACCACTTGCAGCTTAAGAAAGTGAGGTTCAACTGCCGATCAGCACTCGGGAGACTGAACTTAGCACCAGTACAGCCAGTCACGGTCCACAACCATGCACGGAGACCATCCACCAAACCACCGTGAGCCCGAAGCTGCTGACGGGGATTCCCGACGTAAAGCTGATCATAGCCAAACTGGCAAGCAAATCGGCAGGGTAGATATGGCTCTATGAAATACTGATCCCTCACCCGAAAAGTCAGATAACCTGGCCTAATGTTCACCAGCCAGTTAAAGCAGCCGATGTCTAAGTGAGTTCGATACTCCCTTGGCCTCTCCTCATCTATCAAACAATCGTCGTATCGGCCGGAGAACTACGGAAAGCAAGTGGAAAATGTCCAACACTTGTGGACCTGCAGCTGCTGTCTGATGTCAGAAAATCCGCGCCCCTCCCACTTGCCATTCTCAAGCAACTGTAGTAGGGGAACGGAGTGGTCTGTGGCGTTCGGCACCGACATCATATCAGAACGGTGAAGGACGAACCAAGCCATCAAATAAGTGTACGGAAGCTCCGTCTTAATGGTGGGAATCTGACCCGGCAAATCACTTTCCTTCCGTGTAAAGGCACCAGAAAGCTGTCGAAGTCCTCGATGAATGTTAGCCACCATCACCGGAAGAAGTGAAAGTTCTTTCTTATAGGCGAGCTGAACTGCTGGGTAGAGCACTTCCAAGGGTAAGGCGTCGCCAGACTGATATGGAACCACGCATTTCTTTAACCAAATAGAGAGATAACCGGCAAGAAGAGTCATCGGTCGAATCGGTGCGGTTGCATGCCATAAGAATGATTTGAACTTGGTCCCTGCAGGAAAGCCACCCTCAGGACTGCTAGTGGTATAAGAATGAGCGTCAATCTTCTTCAGTAGACTGTTCACCCCTGAGGGAGTAAGTGTGGCCAACTCACAAATAGCCTCGCCAGAATTACTCTCCAGATTCTTGAACAAATAGTTTGCAAACTGCTTCAGACTCACGAATACCTTAGTCCTCTTTGCTAAAGGCTAAGACTACGCCAAAGCAATATGATAGTGACAAGTGAGGTCCCATAGAGTCTCATAGCGATCGGGCATACGATCCTTTAATTGATTCAATTCATGATTGGAGGAAAAGTATTCCTGATATAACATCTGTCCCATGGGCAAACCAGAAATCCTGTGCATCTCGTGAAGAGCCAAGCCCAACTCCCCTTGTCGGGTCAGAAAAGTGTTCGAATCTGGATTATAAAGCTCGAACAAAGCACAGAAATGCCTCGCGCTGACAGGCAAGCCATACATGGTGGCACGAACGGCTGCATATAAACCACAAGCGTGCAACTCCTCGCCCCATCGGCTTAAGACGTACGTCGTCATGCGAGTCCACCAAAACTTGTCCAAAGAATAGACCCAACCATAAATTCTGTGACGCGTCGCAGGCATCTCCCGTCCTAGAACAGCGAGGTGATTCCTCAAGGTAGAAGCGGTGGTAAGGAACTCGTTACGTGGTGGTGCATCCAGCCCCAATACTCTAGGACGCAATCCGGTGACATGACTCCTGCTCGAGCCAGGAAATGCCTGATGAGTGATGTAACCGTAGTGGACGCTCTCATGCTCCTCCGTCAAGCGCCACGACATCTCCCGTGTCACAGCCTGACGCCTGAGCTCAGTCAATGAACGATGCCGAGGAATCTTCAGCAAGTATATAAAACCACTGCCGGTTTTATGAAGCCACTACTCGGCATCAATAAACACGGCATCCGGGTCTTCGACAGAGTCACCAAATAAAAAATTGCTCTTCCTGAGAGGCTGAATAGAACTGGCATCCTTCACGAAAGGTGCATCTGTAATCAACTGTCGAAGAGCTCGATGCCCACCTTCCTTTACCACTTGGGCAACCTCAGTCGATGTGCCCAAAGCGAACTGAGGAGTAACTAGAATGGGGGAAAGATCGTCGGAAGTCGAATAGTACTCGTCACGACACCCATATACTGCATGAGATGAGAATGATCCAGAAGGATATCCCACTGGAAATAAACAGTTAAACACCTGTTAGTCTCAATTATAAAAGAAAATTGAACTCATCTTATAAATGGGTAAGATAGAGTCATTGCCTTATAAAGGGTGAGACGATTTGGCCAAATTGTGCAATCACAAGATAGGGTATATTGACAATATATCCCTACCTTATAAAGCACAATGCAGCTTCAAATCGCCCCCTTTATTTTGAGATATGGTTTTGACCAAGCAAAACCTATCTTTAAAGCGTCGATCCTCACCAAGGAGAATCAAGGCTCTTCCCGATTGCCTCACCAAGGAGAACAATGTGGGGTAAAAGGACCAATTTGCAAATTTCCAAGAAAAAAGGGCTAATTTGTAAATTTCCAAATATGCCAAAAATAGCTCACCAGCGTAAGAGGGAGGCGCGCCATCAGCCGACGCAGCAGGGGAGCGACCTCTCGAGACACGCGACATAATGATATGCAAAATAAATTGAGGGATCAGATCCAGAAAAAGTTCCCCTTTTTATCAATTCTACCCCCCTGAAAGAGAAGCTCGAGGCGCCAAATCATAATCCTAACCCTCATATGCACTCCCATAAATTCATAAATTAAATTAAACATGAAATATCGAAAAATTATGGAGGGTTTACCTGAGGAAAAGCTTGAGGATCCGACAAAAATTAGATATTGAAGAGAGCTCGAACTACACGCTCGAGGGGCCTGAGAGAAACTTTAAATAAGGAAGTTTTGAAGGATTTTTCGGTCTAAGATCAAGAGGAAACCTAGATCTAAGACAAATTTCAAGGTTTGAGAGAGAAAGAATGCTCGAGGGAAGAAAAATCAAGAAAAGAGGCACAAGGGGGGGCCGGCCCTAGGAGGAGGAAAAGAAAAGAAAAAGAAAAGAAAAAAGAACCCCTTTTATAATGTGAACCAGTCCTGAACCAGACCGGACCAGGGTGAATCGGACCAGAAATGACTGAACCAGACCAGATCAAGCCAAATCAGTTCAAATAAGGCTGAACCAGACCAGACCAGTCTGAACCAGACCAGACCAGACTGAACCAGTCTTGAACCAGGCATGAACCAGTTTTGAACCAGATTGAACCGGTTTGAACCAGTTTTGAACCAGTTTGAACCAGTTTGAACCAGATTTGAACCAGAATTCAAATTGAAGCTGAATCGAGCGTCGAAACAACTTCAAATCGACCGAGGGTTCAATCCTTCGTTTATTTTAGCCTCTCCCACACATTCGGAAGGATCGGAAGAATTTTTGAGCCAAATTATTGCCTTTTTGACATATTATCATACCGGTTCAGATAATTATCATACCGGTTCAGATAATTATCATACCGGTTCAGTTCATTCGGGCATGAGAAATACTCCAAGAAGGTATACGAGTATAAACTATTCCTTATTTTTGTTAAGAAGTTCCTGGAGGATATTTTTCTAAAAAATATTCTTAAGGATAACTCAATAACACTACGCCGGACAACGCGGCGCAAATGAAGACTCAACGCCAATAATCGAGGGTCAGTTATATGTTGAACCAACAAGCACGAGCTAAAGATTGGAAAATCAGGAATCAAGTTCAAAATTCCGATAACGGTCAGACAATAAATGCAGCACCGGAACCCTTACAGACGTTCGACAAAGCACCGAATAGCCTGAAGGATTGAAGGAATACAGAACAAAAAGTCATTCCAAAGTCCCATTACACCGACTGAGGGTAGGGGCAATCATATCCAAAGCATTCCAGACTCTTCTATAAAAGAACGAGGCTGAAATACTTTGGAGGGGGTATCTGTAGGTGTATAAAATTACCTATAGGTCCCTTAGCGCAGCTCTACACGGTGATTCGACAAAACAACGAACCATCGAGTGACGAGGCGACGAGGTCAACGAATTGCACACGAGCAACGGAATTCGCGTGCGGAATCAATCCAACGGTTTGGGAAGTCAACGAGTCGTCCAACCATAAAACTGATTCGAACTCAAACACCAAGACGGATTTACTGCCAAATGAAGATCCAGACTGTCAAATCGAGGTCCGGATAAATCAAATACAGAACCGAAAAACGGGAAACGATAGAAATCAACACCCCGAGGGGCTCGGCAAAAACCGAGCCACCTCAAGGTGGCTCGACCAAAGCCGAGCCACCCCAGGGTGGCTCGGCCAAAGCCGAGCCACCCTGGGGCTCGGCCAAGGCCGAGCCACCCCAGGGTGGCTCGGCCACTGCCGAGCCACCTCAGGGTGGCTCGGCCTAGTGCCGAGCCACCCTGAGGTGGCCGGCCCAGATCTGTGACAAATTCACAGATCTGGTTGCCTATAAATAGAGGGGGTGATTCATCATTTAAAAGGACTTTTGGAGAGCCGAAACTCTGCCGGATTGAGATCTTGTTCTTGAGTTCTTGAAGGCTTGAAGACTTGGACATTCAGATCTGTTTCTCGGCGAGCATCCGCATCACGAAAGGCAGGAGTTTGAGAGGACCGGATCTCAGATCTACGTTGCTATACTCCGGATCAAAGCTTGGTCTTTGATCCCGAGAATCGAGCGATTGTTTCCTTGGTGAAATAATCCCTCCGGCTATTATTTCCTTGGTGAAATAATACCCGTAATATTGCGTAGATCTGTTCGGATCTAGATCGTGCGGTGGTCAACGGATCAACCATCGGCGTAGGCAAACAACCCACGAAAGCGAGTGACCGGATAACAGAAGCTCGCGATTTGTTCGACAAATAAGGAAAGTTGTAATTTTCATTTTTTGTTTGACTTTCATTGTAACCGGATCTTATAAAAAGACCGGATCTTTGTAACCCAAAAAGTTGTTATTTAAGAGCACAATGGAATCATAAATGAAGAAAGCTACCATTTTTCCCGCGAACAATAGCCAACATGAACATCATGTTATTACTTACATGAATATCATGTCAAAATCTACATAAGTGTTATACCAAAATCTACATAATTATCATGTCGTGAAATGCTGTAATATAGTCACATGCAGGGTTAAGAACTAGGTCCGAAACAAGAACTAACTATTGTAGTTTCCAAACTCATGGAATAAGTGACAATTGTCCAACACGAGGACTGAGAGGGATTATAGTCCAACACGAGGACTTCTATGGATTATAGTCCAACACGAGGACTGTGGAAATAATAAAAGATCGCTATGATACATGTAGTGAAATCTACTTATCAATCTCACAACCAAATCAGTATATAAGTCCCAAATGTATACCCCAAGGTCATCTATCATGCATGGACACATAGTGGGACTAATCACCCAGGTCAGATAATCCAGGCAAACCCTCGAACAGGAGTGAAATACTCAAAATACATAAAACTAGAAATTGGCAATAGAGAGTCCGGTCGATCGCACTCTGATACGCGGCTGGCGGTCGGCTGCTGCGGCTTCGCGGTCGACCGATAGAACGTCACGGTCGACCGACAGAACGTCGCAGTCGACCGCAGCCCTAAAACGAGCTCAGCGGTCGACCGATCCGGTCGACCGCCAAGCGGACAGAAACACAAATCTGGGTTTCTGTCAGCTCGAAACCTGAAACAACAAATTTTAAAAAATTCTACGATAATACAGATCTGATGTCTCTATGAGTCAACTGTAGAAAAACAATAAATTTTAAGCATGAAAACTAAATTCCCACATTCTAAAAATAGAGGAAACAAGATCAAAATGTTTTGATTACATTAAACGTGATTTAACTCTTATTTAGAAAATTTTCAGATCCAGATCCTCATTAGACAAAACATTGGTGACCTTTTATAAACTGAAATATTGATTCTTGCAATCCCTATTGTAAAGAACTCGTTTTTATACGAAAATACTTCTTTGGGCTCATCAAAAACTCATGAAAAATCGAAATAAAACCATAAAAATAGGGGTGAGGGATTGGGCGAGATGATACTCGCCTTGGGTGTTGACGAATGCCCTAGATCCGTAGTAGGTTAATTCCCTTTGCTGGAATTCTAATATCCCACTGAAAAATCCTCAAGAACTCCTCCTAATCACCAAATCCTACTGGGGTTTTGAGATTAGAGAGATGGGGGCTAGGGTTTTAAGCCTGAGGTGAAGAGAGGCTCTCCTGGGTTGAGCTGGGGTATATACTAACTCCCTAACCCGACCCGAAACCCAAAAGACCCGAAACAAAACCGTAAAGAAAACAAAACCTGGAAGCTCTCTGACCGTTGTGCGGTCGACCGCGTCGGTCGACCGCTACGGTCGACCGCGTCGGTCGACCGCGCAGCACAAAAATGCCTGCTGCTGAGCATTACACACGCTGGCCATAACACTCGATTTCTCTCACTTATAAACACTTGTCGGGTTCTCAAACACAGATAATTACATTCATCTGATATATATATGTATATATATATGATTATTCATCATAAGGGAATTATTTACTATTAATAATTCATATATATTTATTATAGAAATTTTCGGGGTTTTACAAATGCACCATCAGACTCCCACCCAAAAGACTTTATCTTGATGCTACTTTGAGATAACCTAACCTGAGCTTGGTTTCATATTGTTTCTCGTAAGTTACTTTCGTTTTATGAGCTGAAATAAGGTTAATAAGCTGACTAAATTACAGTTATTGATTTCAGATAGAGGTATGGTTCAACTTAGCTTGAATATGTTAAAGTAAGAGAGAGAGAGAGAGAGAGAGAGAGAGAGAGAGAGAGAGTCTTTGGTAAATTTCTCTTAAATTGAATATTAAGTGTGTACATATATATATACAAGTGGAGGAGGATGAGGTTTGTCCTCATAACCAATGTAGGACTAAACCCACTACTAACACAATATTATCAATAGCTCCCCTCAAACTCATGTTAGATCAAACAAAGTGAGTTTGCGTACAAGAAAATGGAATCGATGAACGGACAAGGCCTTTGTGAATAAATCTGCAAGCTCGTCAGCGGATGAGACATTGGAAAGTAGAATTGTCTTGTCCTTGATAACTTGTTGACAGACAAAATGTGTCGATCTTAATAGGTTTGGTCCTCTTATGAAATACTGGATTATTAGTAATCTAGATGGCACTCTTATTATCACAATAGAGAGGAGTAGGAGTCATCACAGAAATACTAAAATCACTAAGAAGACAACGAAGATGAATAATCTCTTTAGCTATTATGAACATTGCACGATACTCGACCACGATGCTGAAAAGAGCAATAATATCTTGTTTCTTATTCCGTCAGGAAATAAGAGAATCACCAAAAAATATACAATAACCTATAATAGATTTCCTGATAGTGGGATCACTAGCCTAATCAGCACCAGAATATACACAAAACTCTAACTTGGATGTAACATAAAATAGAAGAACACGAGTGCTAGTACCCCGGAGATAACGAAGAATCTATAATAAGGCAGTATGGTGTGCACAAGGCACTAATAAATTGACTGATAATGACAACAGCATGAGAGATATCTAGTCGATAAATGCACAGATAGACCAACTGGCCAATAAGATGTCGGTATCGGGTAGGATCAGATAGAGGCTCACATTAGTAGAGCAAAGTTTGACATTCTGTTGGAGTGGAGTATCGACAGTTGCATCGTCAGTTAACTCAGCACAATCTAGAATATCTGATAGATACTTTTATTGGCAATGGTACACCCCGTGATCCCTAAGAAATTTCTAGACCAAGAAAATAGCGACGACATCATGAAAACACTCAAACCAAGCGCAGGGTGCCTGCTTGAGACCATAAATAGCATGACGAAGAAGACATACGTGTCCCGGCGGAATATTAGACCCTAGAGGCGGTTGCATATATATTGTCTCAGATAAAGAGCCATGGAGAAAAGAATTCTTGACATTCATCTTGTATAAGGGCCAACGATGAGCAGCAACAACCGCTAGTAGAGTACGAACGGTGGGCATCTGAGCAACAGGAGCCAAAGTCTCCTTATAATCAATACATTGTTGCTGAGTAAAACCTTGAGCCACTAAACGATCTTTCCGACATTCAATGGTGCCATCAAGACGATATTTAACCTTATAAACTCCTTTAATGTTAACAATAGAGATCCCAGAGGGACATGGAACAACATCTCGGGTATGTGTTTGCTTAAAGGCCTGAAATTCCTCAGTCGTGGCCTATCGCCACTCTAAAAATTGAACTACCTCTTGAAAAGACTTTGTCTCAACAGTAGTATGAATGACAGTAAGAAAGTTATGAAAGATAGGTGAATAGGAAGTAACTGAAGCATACCGGGCTGGCATGACATGTGAGTGTTTGCCTCGACGAAGAACAAGAGGAATCTCAGGCGGGGGAGATGTTTGAGCAGGTGCGTAGAGATCAACAATATTTTTTTCTGGAGTGAGTGTCATGTCTTCGGGATATGGATCAGATGGTGTAAGAGAAGGCTTGGGTGAGGAAGAGTAAATAGAAGGAGATGTTGGGGAGATCTCGAAAGGAAAACTGAGGTGAAGAAGTGGGTGATGCAGCTGACGGGGAAACATGATCAGTAGAGTGGAGGAAATTAAAGTCATCAGAAGCAAAATAATATGGAGAATCCTTTTTGAACTGAACGTGACGAGATATATGAACTCGACAAGTTACGGAATCATAACAATGATAACCTCGATATTCCAAAATAATTCCTAAACAGACACAAGAAACAGCTCTGAGAGACAATTTATCATGTTCGTAAGATGGTAGAAGAACAAAACAACGACAACCAAAAATGCAGACCAGATCATAATGGGGAGGATAAGTATAAACATGACTATGAGAAGTAGCACCAGAAAGAGAGCTATATGGAATGATATTAATAGCACGAGTAGTAGTGAGAATGGCCTCAGCCCAGAAATGACAAGGAACAGAGTAAGAAATAATCATGGATCGAGCGGTATCGAGGATATGATGATGTTTGCGTTCAGCAATACCATTTTGCTCATGAGGGTAGGACATGATAGAGCTCATGGTTGAGGATATGTACTCTTTGGCATAGTCAGAACAGAAAACTTTAATACGAGATTGTCATTGAGTGAAGATCATAGCAGTGAAGGCTTGATAAGTAGTAAGTACGCCAGAGTGATTTTTAAGTAGGTAAACCCATATAAAATGAGAGAAATCATTGATAAAACTAACATAATATAAGTAGCTAGATGAAGAAGGCAGAGGATCTAGCCCTCAAATATCAGAATATACTAAATCAAATAAGGAAGTGGATACAGATATACTCATTTTAAATGGTAAAGTAATGAATTTAGTCAATTTACAACCAGTACATGACTCAATATTAGAACTAGATGATACAAGACCAAGTATTCCAGACTGAATAAGACTCTTCAGCCTTTTATTAGACATATGACCAAGTCGTCTATGCCACAAATTGGTAGGAAGCGAGGTAGATGGTATTGATGAACAAACAGAAGCAACAAGAAAACGTGGACGTATAGACTCTGGAAGGTGAAAATATTCCAGAAAATACAGTTTGTGTCTCCTTCGACCCACCCTAACCATCTTACCCGTTTGTGGATCCTGTACAAGACAAGTATCTGAAGAAAATGAGACAAGTAGGCTAGCTATACATAAAGAGCTAATAGAAATTAAATTCAAGGACAACTGAGGAGCCACATAGACGGAACCAAGTGTTAGACAACCAGATGGATCATTTTGTGGGATAATAGAGCCATACTGAGTGATAGATAATGGTTGTCAGCAACTGTGTAGATAGGCGGAAGAGAAGATAAAGTGAAGACAGATGATAAAAGCGAGGCATTACAAGTCATATGAAAGGAACAACCAGAGTCAAAAATCCAGAGATCATTCATACCGGAGACCAAATGGTTAGATGAAGAACTAGAAAAATGCATACCAGAGAGTTGTGCAGCGGATGTAGAGGTGATATGCTGAAAAGCATCAAGTTGACGGCAAAGACCTTCAATAGCTTGAATAGTAGAGTCTGAAGTGGTAGAAGGTATAGCATTAGCCAGCAATGCTAGTGTACGAGAGGGTTAAAACTGAGGGGGTCGCTGACCACGACCAGTACGTGAGGAACATAACTCAGGATGAAGCTTGAAGCATGTCTCAATGCGATGTCCTTCCTTCTTGCAATATTTGTAAGAGAGCTTAGATCGAGCCTGTGGAGAGGGAGCTTATTGAGAAGTATGATTCATAACAGGAACAATGATAGGTACACACAGAACAGTCTCGAGTGAAGAGGTAGGAGTATCTGTTTACAAATTGAGTCATATTGTCTGTTACCGGGTCTCATAAGTAGTGAGAGCTCCCATAACTGAGGCAAAAAAAGTCAGAAATTGAGGCTAATGAAGTACTTGATCAGTCATAGTTAAATATTCAGGAAGTGACTAAAATAGTTGATGCACCTCATGCCGCTCGTACCAGGCTAGCCAGTCTTCATATGTGAAATTACGTCCAGGAAGCATGGAGCGTAATTCTGTCCAAAAAGCTTGCATTTATTCAAAATGAGACTGCAGAGAGGAACTATCTTTACATTGTAGAGCAACATATTACGGAAGATATGTCTCCCGTGCACTAGAACGCTTAGTGAAACCCTCAGTGAGGCGCGAGTAGGGGGAAGCGAACCAATTTTGACAGTGAGACCAGAGCCAACATAGCGAGTGAGATAATTCATGACACGAAATTCCTGCAACTGCCTGTCCGAACTCTCCTTAACATAGAGAGCACGAGCGGTCTGAAGATCGACAGCACCACTGATAGATGTAATAGTACTGGATGAAGTAATAGTGTTGATGGACGATGGAACTGGTCCAATACTGATGAGATGATTAAGCAGACCAGCGCCACGCAAGGCATTAGTGACAATGGTGAACCATCCTGCCCAGTCACTTTGATCATTGAGGGGTAGGGGTGGTTTAGGAATCTTCTCTGAAGGAGCCATAACAACAAACCGAAGTTCAAGATAATAATCTTTGAACGAAAAAACCCAAAGATTAGAATGGAACCCGAAGGTTTGAAATAGAACCAGAATGTTAGAAATTTCGTTCAGAAGCGCTTCGTGTGAGTTTTTAAAGTGACTGGGCAG
>BQKN01066706.1:1321513-1354466 GCA_022839385.1 Asparagus kiusianus | reverse complement strand
GCCGCGTCCTTAGATGATTATCTAAGGAGTCACATTAGGAATACTTTTCCCATATATATATATATATATATATATATAGATTGATGCTCAATATCGAACAGAATAATCCAAAAGAGGATGATTGCTGGGTGATGAAGGATGAGGGAGGGCCAGATCCCTTCTTTGACTTTATGTCTGGTTCTTGAACGAGGGCTTGATATCTATGCTACACAGACAAGAAGAACCCGTGAGATGGTTGGGACCAATGCCCCCGTGGTTTCTTCGACGGTTAAGTTAGTAAAACTCGAGTGGGGAAGGGGAAGGTCATAGACCGATGTGGTTATTATGGAGGCATGGTGCATGCCCAAAGGAACTACGTGAGCTTTGTCTGGATGAAGAACTGTGTGTTCTTGTTTTTGTGTAGTGCGCGCTCTTGGGGGTTTTAGATTGCTAACCTCCTCTTCCCGCGCCATGACAAATAGCCTTTTGTATATAAAGAGGAAGTCTGTGGAAGAATGGTCACTTCGTCCATGCAAATGACGGTGACAAAATGTGAGCTGGAAGGTGAGTCATCCTTTTCTCTACATGCGTCGACTAGCGACGCGAGAGGGTGTCTCCGCATTTTCCGAGAAGTGATTGATAGCGTGACAGAAAGCACGTGGGCATACTGAATCATCCCTCGCTTTACAGGTGTCGGCTAGCGACTGGAGGGGAAGTCACTTCGGCATGGGAGAAGGTGTCTCCGCATTCTCCGAGAAGTAATTGAGCTGATAAGTCATGGAGACCTATCAAGTCAAAATCTAGATAAGGTTTGTCCGATGTGGACTGAGATATCAACTTATGCTCTAGGATAGAGGCTTGAAGCTTGGGTTGATATCTCAATTTAATTGGTAGTAGGGGATGTCCCTCCAGTTGCTTCTGAGAATTGCCCAATGAGTGGTCGAGTGCCCTAAGTAGGATCATCATTGATGATAGGGTCAACTGACACCGCTTTTTGCATAGACTCAGGAATATCGTCCTGTCCGACTGATTGGAATGTCGTCTCGTCTCAACTAATAATCATCCCTTGAGTCGATATAAAGATGTCAACTCGTATTGGAGGTCAGGATCTCTCGTGCCGACCAATATCGCCTTTGGTGTTAATACCAAAGAATCGGCTTGATGAGTCGGTGGGGGCCGAGTACTCTATGATTATACCTTGTGTTTGTCCCTAATAAAATACCAAGGTCTTGTAATTAGTCATGATAGTTGAGTTGCACTGGAGGATTTGACCATCTCTTGTGCCTTAGTCTTACTTTGATAAAGAGCCAAGGACTTGTAATTCGACTAAGGAATTAAATGCCTAGAACATTTCGAGATTTGACTAGGGCTTTTCTTCCCCTAAGACCGAGCGAAAACTGTAGGAGTCGGCCAAAGGGTTGTGTTTGTTTTGCTTGTCTCATTATATTATTTTGCAAATATATGTATCTTGGGTGAGTGAACACCATAACAGTTAGCCCCTTTCACTCAGAGTCGGCTTTCAGTCGATTCTGTGAGAAATAAAATATGCTCTAATCAGTACAGGCCTACTGAGGATGAGAAACTGAGGACTCTCTTTCTTTGAGACGTGGCTTGTCATCATTGACCATCATTGCTAGCTCTACTATTCATGGCTGATGTCATCCAAGATTTGAACCATCTTTTTGGAAAATAAAGTGTCCTGGATATAAGGGAGGATCTCCTACTTTTCAAGTATTGGGATGCGAGGCATAAATAAGGGTGACGCTTTGTGTTTTGAATGAACTGCTTTAGATGCCGAGGTGGATCTAGCTTGGTTACTTCAAAAATCACAGCGTCCTTTAACATTCCTCTATACTCTTCCTTGAAATCTTATAAATAGCCTTTTGAGGCTGAGATAGCTCTTTTACGGACCTTTGCTCTAAAAAATTTCTGATATTCCTCTAAGCTTTCTTAAGAAAAAGTCTTCCATGGCCTCTTAAGTTTTAAACTCTGGCCGTAACAAGGAGAATCTCACTAATCTTCTACTTATCTGCTCAACAGTTCATATGGACAATCTGGTGGGATTGTATAATCAATACAATATCCATCGGACTCTCACATTGGCATTGCTAGAGATGAGCGAGCTAGTGTATTACCCTAGTGAGGGTCGAGTACCACCGTAGTTAACCCACTTGGAGCATGGTTTATGGCTGCCCTTACACCCTTTCATTAAGGAGGTGTACGCCACTCTTGGAGTCTCCCATTCCCAGTTCTATCCAAACGCAATGGGGGTTCTAGTGGCTTTCATCATCATTTGCCACCGTGTTGGAGTCCAACCAAGCTTGAGATTGCTTGAGCATTTGATCAGCATGGGGTCAGCTAAGAAGGTTCTGCATTATTCTTTACACTATCGTGGAGAGTTTTAGCTTGTTTTCAATTCTTTTGGGTTAGATGAGGACTGGAGGAGGCGATTTGTGTGGGTCTATGGTGATGACAGCGTCTTCTCCTGCTTAGACTGGTCGGAGGTGAATGAAGATGCTTTAAGGTCAGTTACCCTTAGTTATTCCGAGATGATGGATCTGGAAAATGTCTATTCTTATGTCGAGCCATGAGAGAGCGATGCTCTGTTTGATGATATGTCTCTCCAAACGGTGGGCATATCTATGATTTTATCTTCCACTAGCTTCCAAGCAAGGACGAGCCATGTTCCTCTGTTAGCGGAAAACCGTAAAAGGAATGTAGGGATCGGGGGGACAAGCTCCACTGCTAGGCCCTAGAAAAAGCCCAGGGGGCCTTCAGTGCTGAGGTGGTGGCTATCTTGATGCCTCAAGTAGTTAATATTATCTCTGAATTGAGGGGAAGGATAAGTGATACGGGTGTATCTTCTCTTCAGAACTCGATCCTCACGGGAGCTTGAGGATAGATGATTCTCATGGTAGCTTGAGAATAGAGGTGTAAAATAGTACAGTGGAACGCAGGTTGAAGCGTGGACCGAGATGACAAATTAGAGAATCGAAGCATTCAGTTTTCAGCCCGTGAGTCGACTCATAACAGTCATGAGTCGACTCATCAGGTTCAATCGACTTATGCCTGTCATAAGTCGACTCATGAAACTTAGATGTTTTAGCAAAAGTCTCTTACCAGTCAACTCATCACTGTATGAGTCGATTCATGTGTCATGAGTCGACTCATAACTATCATGAGTTGACTCACGAAACCCAGCAGGTGTTGACATAGTTTCTGACTAGTTGAGTCATGACTGTTATGAGTCGACCCATATGACCTGAGTCGACTCATACAAACACATGAATCGACTCATTGATGGTTTTCTGATTCGTTTGGGTTTCTGTCTACACGAATTTCTTTGGGGATTGGGCTTGGTTATTTACGACTTTACCATCCACATTGTTCCACATATAAAAGGGATTGTTTTAAGGTTTGAAAACAATCAATAAAGTTTAGATTGTATGGGGAGAATTGAGAGAGATTGTTCTTCAATTCTAGTGAGATTGTGAGAGATTGTAAGTTATTTTATTCTCATAATCTAGAGAAGGTATTTTCTTTCGTCACCACTGAATTATTTTTGTGTTCTTGTTATTTTCTTCTCAATCCACCTTCGATAATTCCGCGATCGAAGGTGCTCGCACGGCAACTCGTATCAAGTTGGTATCAGAGCAATCAGATCCTATGAAGGGGGAACCTATTATGGTCCTTACTCTATCGCAATACAAGAAGCTTGGCGAGATCCTTATTTCATTGGAAGGAGTTCAGAAATTAAGAAAGGAGAGGATGACTGAAGGGGATAATTCAACAAGGCTTGATGCAATGGAGAAACAGATTGAGACGATCGGTGCTACACTCAGTCAGCTCGTAGGTCTCATCAATGATAAGGACAAAAAGGGAGAATCTTCGTCGAAGGGTAAGAAAAAACTCGAAGAGTCCGATGGAGAGGGCGAGAAAACTGATTCTGAGGAGGAAGCCGATTTTGTTAAGACTGCTCCACATCAAGGGGGTAAAAACTACTACCAGAACTTGAAAATTGATTTCAATATGGAGATTCCTGTTTATGATGGGAGTATCAATGTGGAGAAGCTCGATGATTGGATTGAGCATATAGAGATGTATTTCACTCTCTATGGGTATTCATCCAAGGAGAAGATTGTGTTCACGACTTTGGAGCTTTCGGAGCACGCGTTGACGTGGTGGAAATCCTACTGTAAGCAGGAGAAGAAGACAATGTCATAGAACAAGATTAAGGAGCTACTGAGTAAGTAATTCTATCCAGTGGGGTTCCTTGAAGAGCATTGGTACAAGTGGTATGGCTTGCACCAAAGATGCAATCAGACCGTTCAAGAGTATACAATAGAGTTCCAGCAGCAGGAAATGGTTCTAAACGTCATGACGGACGAATACTCCGTCTTCATGAAGTACATGGCGGGTCTGAACGATTACATATGGAAGGAGATGAAGTTATTCACAGTCGAGTCCATTGCTGAAGCGAGTGTGAAGGCCATTGTCATTGAGGGCAGGCAAAAGAAGGGCAACGAGACGAAGGGAGATTCCAAACAGATGGGTAGCAAGTCAAGTGGCTCTCAGCCTAGAGAAGAGAAGAAGAAGGGTGATTCGGGGAAGGCAGGGTTGACATGCAATCAATGCAAACAGACAAGACACATAGCTGATTGTTGCTGGGAAAAGTATCCACATCTGAAGCTAAAAGGATTGAAGAAGAAGGAGGAGAAGAAGGCATACTGGTAGCACAGGGTCCGAAGGAAGTCCCCGGGATGACAGAACCCAACAGTAGCCTCAACCTTATGGCAGGGAAGCATGCCACAACAGAGGACGAAGACTCAAGGGAGCAGCTCTTTGTTTTGAAGTTGCAGGTCAAGACCAGCTTGGTTGATGCTATAATGGATCCAGGGAGCCAGAAGAATTTGATATCCGAGGCCTTGGTTCAGAAGCTGGGATTGAAGATGATCAAACATCCGAAACCCTATCCTTTGGGGTGGATTCAGAAGGAGGTAGGATTGAGTGTAATCAACCAATGTACTTTCAGATTTGCACTCCACGAGTCGTATATCGACGAGATCACATGCGACGTCGTTCCGTTAGTTGTTTGCCAAGTGATACTAGGCAATCCTTATTTGTGGGATAGATTTGCGATCTATGATAGGCGGGCCCAGAAGTATACATTCACCAAGAAAGGCGGGAAGTTCATTTTTCATTCGGCATCTCTTCTACAGGAGACCAGCTTGGTGACGGTGACTCAGGCGAAGAGGCTGGTGAATGCGAGCAAGAAGTTCGTACCCCTATTCATTAGGCCTTATGAGGAGCAGCTGAGTAAGGTGTGCTTGACCATCTTGAGCAAGCTTCAGGAGGGAGATATTGACAGGTTGAAGGTCAAGTACGTGGACTTGTTTTGAGAGATCACGGGACTGCCACTATGGCGGGTTGTAGAGCATGATATTATATTGACTGGCGAGAGTTCATTGCTGAATATAGGTCAATACCGCACATCGATAGAGGAGTCCGAGGAGATCAAGAGGTAGGTTCAGGAGCTTTTGGAGACAGGAGTAATTATGCTGAGTTGTTCGCCTTGCGGGTTGCCGGTTTTGTTGGTACCCAAAAAGGATGGAGGCTGGTGCATGTGCGTGGATTACCGAGCGCTTAACAAGATAACCATCAAGAATCACTACCCATTACCTCGGATTGACAATCTGATGGACCAGTTGGAGGGAGCGAGGTTTTTCACAAAGCTAGATTTGAAGTCTGGTTACTATCAGGTGAGGATTCGGGAGGATAACACTTGGAAGACTGCGTTTAAGACCAAGCAGGGCCTGTTCGAGTGGTTGGTGATACCGTTTGGATTGTACAACACTCTGGCTACCTTTATGAGACTTATGAATAATTTGTTATGACCTTTTATAGAGGATTTTGTGATAGTTTACCTTGATGATATCTTGGTGGACAGTAGGACCTGGGAGGAGCATCTCGTTCATGTTGAGAAGGTGTTTGAAGTATTGTAGAACGGACAGCTAAAGCTCAATGGAAAGAAGTGTGAATTTAGGAAGGACGAGTTGGTGTATCTCGGGTTCATCGTGGGGAAAGGCCAGCGGAAGATAGATCCAGGCAAGGTGGCTGTGATCATGAAGTGGCCGACACCTAGGATAGTGACTGAGGTGAGGAGCTTTATGAGGGCTTGTCAGTATTTGCGCAAGTTCATTCGACATTTTTCAATGTATGCAGCACCATTGCATGGCCTTACGAAGGCCAAGGTTTAGTTCGAGTGGGGAAAGACGCATGAGGAGGCTTTTCAATTACTAAAGAGGAAGATCTCGGAGGCACCAGTGTTGGCGTTGCCGAATCTACAATGGACCTTTGAGGTAGAGACCAACGCTTCTAGTTATGCTATGGGCGCTGCGTTGATTCAGGATGGGAAGCCGGTGGAGTACCATTCAGAGATGTTTACGGGTGCTATTCAGAACTATCCTACCTACGACAAGGAGTTGTATGCACTTTATCAGGCTATCAAGCATTGGCGGGTGTAATTATTGGGTAAAGAGGTGGTTGTGCACTCAGATCACAAACCATTGGAATTTTTACATTCCCAGACGAAGCTACAGTAGGCTCAGCACATGAAGTGGATGTCCTATTTGATGGTATTCAACATCATTATTAGGTACAAGAAGGGGACGACGAACAAGTTAGCCGATATGTTATCTCGCTCACCCGTGAGAGCTCTTTTGGTGGTGGGGCATTCAGCCCTTGGTTCCTTTGGAGTATGTGCAGATGTACACATCCAGCAGAGACTTCAGCACTGTGTTCGAGCAAGCAAAAGCGGGTCGAAAGGAGGAGTATGCGATTGGTGATGATGGTTTGTTGTATCGTGGGACGTCGCTTTGCATTCCGGAGGATGGTGACCGATTGCAGTGGATTAGAGAAGCACATACATCACGTGTGCAAGGTCATTTTGGCATTCAGAAGACGCTTCTCAATCTACGGCGCCATGTCTTTTGGCCGAAGATGTTGGAGGATATCACTAAGTATGTTAGGGGATGTAAGCTAAGTTGCATATCGAAGCCTTCCAACAGCAAACGGGGATTGTATTTACCATTGTCGGTACCTTCGAGACCATGGGAGAGTATTTCTATGGATTTCTTAGGAGGATTGCCGACGACCAAGTGCGGGAATGATTATTTGTTCATTGCGGTGGACCGATTCAGTAAGATGGTGTTTTTGATTCTATGCAAGAAGACCGTGACGGGAGCGGGTGCAGCGTAATTGTTCTTTGAGCATGTGTGTGGAAACACTTTGGGTGGCTGAGTTTGATTATTTCGGATCGAGATAGCTGGTTTCTCGGGCATTTTTGGGATTCTTTGTGGAACTTGATGGATACTAGGTTGAAGAAGAGCACGGCATTCCATCCACAAACTGATAGACAAACGGAGATAGTCAATCGGACTATGGTGCACATGTTGAGAGGATACAATTCCAGGCATCCTAAGACTTGGGATGAGAGTTTACCATATCTACAGTTTGCTTTTAATCGGGCTATTCATCGATCTTCGGGAAAGTCACCGTTTGAGACGTGTTATGGATTCTTACCGCCAAGTCCGTTCGATCTTGTATTTTCATGTGAAGCCACAGTTGACGGCAAGGAGGGGAGTGAGAGGCAACGTGTTCAGTGATTTCTGGAGAAGATTGCACACATTCATGCCGTGGTTGAAGCTCAATTGAAGAAATCACAAGCTAAGTACAAGGTGAAGCATGATCAACATCGGGTTCCTTGTAATTTTGACATAGGCGACATGATATGGTTGAAATTGAGTAAGGAGAGGCTAAAGGGAGAAGGAAAGAAGTTAAAACCTATACGATATGGTCCATTCCGGATTCTCGATCAGATTGGTGACAACACTTTCAGACTGGATTTGCCACCTTACTTAGGCATGTATTCGGTGAACGATATTGAGTATTTGAAGTTGTTCGAGCCTCCATTACTGGATGATAAAGGTGACGATAAGGTGATCTTACCGCATGTTGAAGACTTGTGGTTTGATAGAGAAAAGCCGCTGAAAGAAGATTGCATTCTGGAGCGGAAGACGACCACGACAAGATGGAGGGCGAAGGAGTCGTTTCTTATTGGACGCCAAGGTTAGGTTCCCAACAAGGCTAAGTGGTTCAACAGGGAAGGAGGAGCTCACGAGTTTTCTCACCTGAAGTTCTAACTTGAACATGACTTCAAGTTCCTAAAGGAGAAACCCATGATATAGTGTATCTTCTCTTCAGAACTCGATCCTTATGGGAGCTTGAGGATATATGATTCTCATGGTAACTTGAGAATAGAGGTGTAAAACAGCATAGTGAAACACATGTTGAAGCATGGACCGAGACGACGAATACGAGAATTGAAGCATTCAGTTTTCAGCCCGTGAGTCGACTCATAACAGTCATGAGTCGACTCATCAGGTTCAGTCGACTTATGCCTGTCATAAGTCGACTCATGAAACTCAGCTATTTTAGCAAAAGTCTCTGACCAGTCGATGTAGGCGTATAAAACTACCTATAGGTCCCTTAACACAGCTCGACGACGTCAAACCAACCATCGGGCAACGTATCCAAACACGATCGTTAGTCCACAACACCGAAGCCAAGTGCTACGCGGCAAAGCGGATTAACGAGGCTACGAGGCTGACGAACCGCACGCAAACAACGGAATAAATCCACTCTCGTGCGGAATCAAGCTAACAGGTTGAGGAATCAACGAGTCATCCAACCAAGAGCGGACTCGGACTAATCGAGACCGAGTCGAGATTAGTTTCGGACTCGAACTCAAAAGCGGATTTACTGCCAAATCAGGATCCGGATTTACTACCAAATCAGGTCAACGAATTAGGTCCGAACAAATCAACCACAGAACCGGAAAACGAAAACGACGAAACTAATACCAAGAGGGGCCCGACCGAAGCCGAGCCACCTCAAGGTGGCTCGGCCAAGGCCGAGCCACCATGAGGTGGCTCGGTGGTTCGGTCACCTGTGCACGGGCACAGTGAAGGTGGCCTATAAATAAAGGGGCTTGGGCTCATTTTCAAGGGTGGGAAATTTTGGAGAGGCGAAGCTCTGCTGGATTCAAGGCTCAGAACTTAAAAAGATCCAAGCTTTGGTACTTTGAGGACTTGCTCTTCCAGATCCGGTGCTCGGCGATCATCTACGCCAAATAAGGTAAGAGTTCGAGAGGAATCGGATCTCAGATCTACGCAGGCATACTCCGGATCAAAGCTTGGTCTTTGATCCCGAGAATCGGGCGATTATTTCCTTGGTGAACTAATCACCCCCGGCTATTATTTCCTTGGTGAAATAATACCCATCGTACTGCGTAGATCCGACCAGATCTAGATCTCACGGTGGTCTACGGATAAACCCCGGCGCAAGCAAACAACCCACGCAAGCGAGCGAACGCAAAACAGGAGCTCATGATTTGTTCGACAAAAAAGAGAAAAGTTGTAATTTTCATTTCTTTTATTTGATTTTCATTATAACCGGATCTTATAAAAAGACCGGATCTTTGTAACCGAAAAACAGTTATTTGAGATGACAATGGAATCGATGAAGAAAGATACGATTTTTCCCGCGAACAATCTGGCGACCACAGTGGGAGCCGCCGATCTCGCTGCCGAGGATCTCAATCCCGGTCGTGGAGGAGGTCGAGTATGAGTTCGACCAGCAGAAGTTCAAGGAGTACTTGTCGTCCTCGTCCGGATCTACCTCCCCCCGCAAGTCCAAGAAGTTCTCCTCCTGGAGAAAGGCTCGTTGGTATGAATATGTCAAAAACACCAACGAAGATCTCGCCCCGTTTGATGCCAAAGTTGCATCAGGTGAGATTCCCCCAACTTCCAACCAGGTCAGATCTGCTCTGGCCAACTCTTCTGCCGCAGAGGGTGTAGTGACTCTCTCGAAGAGAGTCCGCCAAAGGCAACGTCAACGCCTTGTGAAACAATTCATAAAGGCAATGGAGTCTGTTGACGGGATCCGCTATAACGCGGATCTGAAGAACAAAAGAGGTAAACAGCCTCAACAACAGATGAACGGCGGCTCTTCCAAGCCACCAACGATGGAATGGGTCCGTGTCAAACGGAATCGTTCGACGTTGGAGGAGCGCATTCGTAAACGACGCGCACTATCAGCGCAGGCACGGGCTCAAGTTGAAGAAGCCCGTAGAAAGCTGCAGAAAGAAGCGGTCAAGAAACCGCCACCAACCCGCAAAGTTTGGAGGTCGAAGTCTGAAGCGGCGATTCAGGCTAAGGAGCAACAACTGCAGCCTTCAAAAGTTTAATTTTCGGCGAACCAACCCAAATCGCCGATAATTTCCACAACTGCTCCGGGAGATACCGCAGGTCCGTCCCAAAGAAGGAAATCATCCTTGGAGCGCCTCGGTCCACTTCCTGAGAAGCCAAACAAAGCTCCAGTCCAAGAACGTTTGGGCCCACTAAAGAAGCCCCGAACGATTCAACATGCTGGGGGTCGCCGCAACCCTCAACATGACAAAGAAATCAGGGCAACTAAGCGCACTACTCTGCGCATCGAAGTCCAGGAGCCCGCCAAGGATTCACGCCCACAAAGGCATGTTTCGAGGCGTGTGACTCTCGAAAGCCCGAAGAAGGCAGTTCGCCCTCAGAAGAAAACATTATCATCTGATGACGATGACGTTATACCTGGGAAATCATGCCAACACACGATAGGTTGCTCTGACTTTCAAACTGACGAGTTCTACTATCGTGTTGGGGGTACGAGCAAAGCCAGAAAGAGAAGTCCTCGAAGGCTAGAAACTCAGTACCCTTGTTCTAAACTCATCTGGGCGGTGTTGTCTGAATGCAACTGCATCAAGGCAGTCCCCGAAAGAGTTTTAGTTTTCGAAAGGCTTAGTACCGAAACGCCAAAACCAAGGCCTAGGTGTTTCCGACGAAGAAGAACGGTGGTCGAAGATGGAGAATTTCCGAGGGTCACCACCAATATGACCAGTAAGGGAACATCGGCTCAGGACAATCCGAGGCGATTCCAGAGGTGCCCCGACGTGTAACTCGTCTACGGTCCGGAGCTATCATTCGTGCAACGTATGGTAGGGTTCGGATAAGATTACCTTCGGGAGATGAAGAATCAGATGCTGGCTCGGCAGTTGCATCTGACAACACCGTATCCAGTGAAGGACAACCCCGCGAGTCATTCATGATAAGCACGGAACAAGTGGCCAAGATGCTCGAAGAAGCCATGGCCAAACAACAGGAGAGCTTCAGGTTTGAAATACAGATGGCCATACAGAATATGAGGGAGATGCATGACCAACAGATCCAAGCACTGACAAACCGGCAAGGCGAACCAAGTCGTCGTAACCAGGTTAATCAGGAAGATGAGCACATGGATACGGATGAAGCTCGTAATGCCAATAATCCTCCCGTCAACGCAGGGGGTGGTAATGAGGATGCTAGTCACAACGCCACGCTTCCACCTTAGCATCGTGCTAACGATGACACGGGTGAAAATTTGAAGCTCAAAAACCTCGAAAGCAAGATCAATGCGTTGATTTTTGCTCAAGAGGTGAAGAAAACGGGCATTCCTTGTCCATACCCAAGAGAATGGGAATCAATCCCGTATCCGGCGAAGTTCAACCTAATCAACTTCACGCCGTTTGATGGGAAGGGTTCACCCACTCAACATGTGATTTACTTCAAATCACACTTAGGGGTTATCTCCGATAATGAACCTCTAATGGTACGATCCTTCGTTGGCACTCTTCGCGGAGCAGCCTTCGATTGGTATCGCCGCCTCAAGCCAGGTAGCGTGAACAGCTGGAATGATATGGAGACTAAGTTCCTCACCAATTTCTTCGACGACGACACCGAGATATCTATCGGATTGTTGCTGGACGAGAAACAGAAAGACGGGGAGTTAGTCGACACCTTCGTCAAAAGGTTCTGGAACAAGGCGATGAATTACCGGGACCCGATCACCGAGGAGTTCATTCTCCAGACCTACCACAGCAATCTTTCATTGGACGTGTTGAAAGCAATGGGGACAGCACCATCCAAAACGTGGAAGGATTTGAAGGTCCGAGGGGAACAAGCCAAGCGATTCCTTAGAAGGAAGAAGGCGGAGAGAGGCCAGCAAGCGGCGAATGCTCCAACGCAGAATTTTAACCCAAGGGGGAAAGGTAAGGCACATGCTAATGCAGTTGATGCTAACCAAACTTTCCAATTGCAACCTCAGCAACAGCAGCAGCGGCAACAACGGCCTCAGAAGCAGAAATCTTCGGAGCCAAGGTTTCCCAAATTTTACTCCTTCAAAGATGATGAAGTTCCCGGCATCTTTAAGTACCTGTTGGAGAATAACAAAATCCAGCTGCCGGCGATCGTAGATCAAGAAGGGGCCAGCAAGGTGACGGATCCGAAGTACTGCGCGTACCATAGAGCGGTCCATCACCCTACGAGGTCATGCTACCACCTCAAAGATAAGCTCCAGGCATTGATTGACGTAGGGGTCATAACCCCGAAGCCTGCCAAGAATGTAGGAGCAAATGCAGTGTCAATCAGCTTCGGATCGGTGCCAACGACATGGTTCGAGCCAAAACGCGTCACCAAAGTGGGAATGAAGATAGTGAATGATGACCCATATGGACAGCGCCAAAAGGGACTTGTGCCACACATAGCCCCGAACGACGAAATCCTCTGGGTTCATTCGGATCTTATTAAAGATGAGCAGTGGGCGACTTCCTCAAAAAGAAAGGGTAAAGGCAAGGCCTGCAATGCTACTTCCGCAATCTTCGAAGAGGATGGCGATGAAGCCCCTACCTTCCCGCTCTCCGAAGAAGAACAAGAAGTCTTTGCCACCAGGAGCAGAAACCAGTACCACTTCAATTATCCGTCGCCTAGTGATCAGTTAGTTGAGCAGGGGGTGACTAAACGGGGACCAGCCAAAACTCTCACAGAGCTGAGGGTGACCGCGGTTCCTAAACCAGTTGAAGAGGCTCGACGATAGCCGGTGGATAAGCAGAAAGAAAAAAAAACCCAGGAGGTGCAGAATCCGAAGCAGTCTCGTTTCAATCGTCCGATTGGAAGAAATAAACCGGAGAGCTCGAACACTCCGCGCATCTTCGATATCATGGCTCAATTAGCTAACATTCCAGCACGGATAACGTTGTATGAGTTGCTACGGTTGTCCAAAGAAACAAGGGAAGCTCTGCAGGAAGCCTTGGCCAATTCGGAAGTGTTCCTTACTCAAGTCAAGCCGGTACCTGAAGAGTCAAAGCAGTTAATTCAACACTGCAATATAGCAGTTAAGAACCTTCCCTGCATTACCTTCACCAAAGAGGATATGCAGACGAAGAATTCGAACCATGATCGACCCTTATACTTCATCGGGTACATTGGCTCCAGCGAAGTCAACCGAATCCAAGTGGATCCGGGTTCCTCTGTGAGTATCATGCCGCTTCGCTTGATGCATAGCCTCGGCATCCTGGTCAGCAAATTAGCGTCTACAGGCACGGTTATTTACGGATTCAACACCAGCGTGTCAAGGCCTTTGGAAAAGATCCGGATAAAATGTCAAATGGGTGATCTAAAGACGGAGGTCACGTGTTACGTGATTGATGCTGAGACATCATATAACTTACTACTGGGTCGGCCTTGGATCCATAGTAATGTTATAATTCCTTCCACTCTCCATCAGTGTCTGAAATATGTCGACACAGATGGTAGAGTCAGGATGGTGGTCGCGGATAAGCAACCATTTAAAGGGTTTGAGAATTATTTCACTGATTCTCTCCTTTATGGTAACGAATTCGACACTGAACCATCGGTCCAGGGCACGGACAGCGGAGAAGAAGCTGATTCTGAAGCCTGATTCGATTACAATGGAGGTTTTGTTTTAAATGACATTGTACCCTTTGTAATCAATCTTGACGATGAACAATCGTCAGATGGCAGTTGTAACTGGCAACTTGCCAATATTGAAATAAAAGATGATTTAGAGTACTCACTGTCTCTTGATGATGCGATAAAGGGATTATACGATAATCCTGATTTGTATACGCCACTCAGATCGTCTTATGTAACAAAGAAACACCTCCAGCACTCTTTCGGAACAACCCTGATCGTTCCTGCCAAAACAGGAGGACAAAAAGAAGTGATTTACGATAAAGGAGAGAATTTTCCGTTACCAGATCATTTCCTAATAGAAGATGAGGATGAAGACAAACCTGGTCGACATTTATCTAAGTATAGTCCGGAAGCGTGCAAGCTCATGGAAAAACAGGGATATGATTTCGCACTCGGAGAGGGTTTGTACTTCGATCGAGGTTCCCGAATTCCAGCCAAAGCAACATATGTACCAAAAGGGAAACCAGATGATTATTATAAATTCAGACGAGGACTGGGTTATGTCTCTTCTTCAGAAGACAAGTGTTGCTGGTTAATCAGTGACCAATCATCTAAGCAATACAAGGATGGGTACTCGTCAGATTCCTTGGAATGGGACTCCGATACAAGTTTGGGGGAAGTATTTAAAGCCCTAATGACGAATATGACTACAGCTGACCCATCCACAATGAAGGACGATGATCAAATGCCAATGTGGGAAGATCCATGGGTTCATCACCTAAACTTGCAGTACGGAGATAGGTTTGAACAGAGGGAACCCCCCACTGAGGACAAAATAATCCAAATTAACATGGACGATGAAGCCAACCCAAAGCCCATATTCATCAGCGATAGTCTTCCCCCAGATGAGAAGGAGGAATTAATTGCCCTCATCAGGGAATATATCAACGTCTTCGCTTGGAATTATGAGGACATGCCAGGGCTCGACCCCAATGTGGCGGTGCACCGCCTCGATATCAAGTCGGATGCCAAACCTGTCAAACAACAACAAAGACGGTTTCGTCCGCAGATTATGGAAGCCATCGAGGCAGAGGTCAAGAAATTGGTCGACTCAGGATTTATCCGAGAGGAGCAGCATCCAGATTGGCTAGCCAATATTGTTCCAGTCATGAAGAAAAATGGTAAAATCAGGATATGCATCGACTTTAGGGATCTGAATGCGGCATGTCTAAAAGACGACTTTCCTCTCCCAATCACGGACGTCATCATCAACAATACGTGTGGATTTGAGAGAATGTCTTTTATGGATGGCTTTTCAGGATATAACCAAATCAAGATGCACCCGGATGACGAGAAGCATACAGCGTTCAGAACACCCCTCGGTGTCTTCTACTACACGGTGATGCCTTTCGGTCTAAAGAATGCAGGCGCCACATACCAGCGAGCGATGACTAAGATTTTCCAAAAGCACCTCAGGAAAACGGTCGAGTGCTACGTTGATGATTTGGTTGTAAAAAGCCGCAACAAAGAAGATCACATCAAGGACTTGAAGACGATGTTCGATCTCATGCGGAGTCATCAATTGAAGATGAATCCCACTAAATCCTTCCTTGGAATGTCCAGCGGAAAATTCCTCAGATTCGTCGTCACCACTAAAGGTATACATATCGATCCTGACAAGGTGAAGGCGATACATGAATTGCAACCCCCGAGAAATCTAAGAGAACTCAGAGGATTGCAAGGGCGTTTAGCTTACATCCGGTGGTTCATCTCAATTCTTTCTGGGAACTGCCAACCTTTCTCTAAGCTAAACAAGAAAGGTGTGTCGTTTATTTGGGACGACGCCTGCCAAAAAGCACTCGAAGACATCAAAACGTATCTGACGAATCCTCCTGTTCTTGTCGCACCAAAATCAGCTAAACTGTTCTTGATTTACATCAAGGTGATGAACCATTCGATAAGTGCTTTATTAGCACAAGACGATGATAATGGTCACGAACAGGCAGTTTATTACCTAAGTTGGACTTTGGTAGGCGCTGAGTCCCGATATCCGATGATTGAGAAAGAATGTCTCGCATTGGTATTCGCAGTACAAAAGATGCGGCATTACTTGGTCGGACAGACGATTTACGTCATTTCTAACGTTAATCCAGTACGGGTTGGTTCGATGAATTGGCGGTTAGCAAAGTGGGCCCTTCTCTTGTCCCAGTATGACTTGCACTTCAAACAGCAGAAGTCGGTCAAAGGACAAGCGATTTGTGATCTTTTGGCGGCAAGCCCGACAACAGATACGGCGGAAGTATATGATGACTTGCCGGATGAAACCCACGAGGTTAATACTACATCACACCAACAAGTATGGCAATTATACTTTGATGGTGCTTCGAGAGCAGTCAATAAGGCAGTAACCCCCGGATGTCCTAAGGTCTCCTCCAGAGTTGGAGTTGTCTTAGTTTCCCCGGGGAAGCATGTGATACCTCGGGCTTATTCACTGACTGGTCCATGTTCCAATAACGTAGCTGAGTACAACGCACTTCTCATTGGACTCAGTTTCGCCAAGGAGCTGGGGGTCGAATATCTCGAAGCTTTTGGGGATTCTCAATTGATAGTCAACCAAGTCCGTGGAGAGTATGAAGTTAGGAACCAAAACCTGATCCCATACCACCAGGAGGCCGTCAAAATGGCAGATTCTTTCGAAGAATTCTTTATTGAATACATCCCTTGTCTCTGGAACGCTTACGCGGATGCACTGGCAGCACTAGCAGTATCACTTGCGCAGCCGCCCGAAACTGAACTGCTAGTCACAGTAAGATCACATCAACTCTGCATACCCATATACAATATGGATATCGAAGAGGAAGATGACAGAAACATAAACGCCAAGTGTAGGCGTATAAAATTGCCTATAGGTCCCTTAGCTTAGCTCAGCACGATGATTCGACAAAATAACGGACATTCGAGCGACGAGGCGACGAGGCACGCAAGCAACGGAATACGTTCGCGTGCGGGACCAAACCAACGGTTCGGAAAGTTAACGAGTCGTCCAACAACAAAACGGACTTGAACTCAAACACCAAAGCGGAGCTACTGCCAAATGAAGATTCGGGGAATCGAATCAAGACCTGAACAAATCAACGAAGGGTCGAGGCAACAAGGCACACGAACAATGGAACACGTACGCACGTGGAATCGAACCAACGTTTCGGGGAATCACCGAGTCATCTAAACAAGAGCGAACTCGGTGATATAACGATCGAATCAAGACCAATCCCGGACTCGGACTCAGAAACGAATTAACTGCCATATTTGGAATTAAGTCAATGAGCCGATTCCAGAAGCCGAATCAAATCCGAACGACGGAGAACCGGAAACACCGGAATTGAAGGAAACCAGCGCACCTGGGGGAACTCGGCCCGAACCGAACCACCCTAAGGTGGCTCGGCCCAAGCTGAGCCACCCTATGGCCGAGCCACCCAGAGGTGGCTAGGCACAGTTCTGTGCCAAAGGCACAGTTTTGAGTGCCTATAAATAGGCCTGGCACTCGTTCATTTGGGAGGACTTTTTCTGAAACTTCTGAAGAGCCGAAACTCTGCCGGATTGCGACCTTAACTCGGATTGTGAAGGCTTGAAGACTTGGACAACCAGATCTATGTGATACTACTCCGGATCTAAGCTTGGCTCTTAGATCCCGAGATTAGAGCGAGCGTTTCCTTGGTGAAACGATCCCTCTCGGCTACTATCTCCTTGGTGGGATAGTACCCGTTATACCACGTAGATCTGTTCAGATCGAGATTGCGCGGTGGTCCACGGTACTCAACCCCGGCACAGGCGAAGAACCCCACAAAGCGAGGGACCGCAAAACAGGAAACTCGTGATTTGTTCAAGGAAAGTTGTAATCTTTATTTCTTTGTTTTGATTTTGTTGTAAACCGGATCTTATAAAAAGACCGGATCTCTTTGTAAACGCATAAAGTTGTTGTCAAAGTTGTAACAGAATCATAAATGAAGAATAACACAATTTCCCGCTCGAACACCAAGGAGGCGAACTCAACTCAAATTGGGTCTGAGTCCCGAGATTGGCGCTTTCCTATCATTGACTATGTCCAATACAGTATTTTGCCAGAGGACGTAAAAGAAAGGGAATCAATCCGCTGAAGAGCACTAAGGTTCTTCTATAATGCCGAGACCCGTACATTATACCGTTGAGGGTATGATGATTTGCTACTCCGATGCCTTTCGAACGAAGAAGCAGAAGAAGTTCTTAAGGAAGCACACGAAAGAGAATGCGGTGCGCATCAGCCTGGTCCCAAACTGTATGATCGCATCAGAAGAATGGGATATTTTTGGCCAACGATAGTTCGTGACGCAATCGAATATGCCCGAGGATGTCACGCCTGTCAGGTACATGCAAATTATATACACCAACCACCGGAGCGTTTACATACGTCAACCACGTCTTGGCCATTCGAGACATGGGGTATGGACATTGTCGGTCCTATTTTTCCCCCTTCAGTCAAAGGTGATCGATTTATTCTCGCAATTACGGATTACTTTTCAAAGTGGGCTGAAGCGATTCCGCTTAAAAAAGTGAAGACGAACAACGTCATCAATTTCATCAAGCATCACGTCATATACCGACACGGCATGCCAAGACGGATCATTCATGACAACGGTCCACAGTTCATAAGAAACGCTTTCGTCAGGTTCTGTGACAAGTTCAAAATTCAGGATATTTCGTCAACGGCTTATTATCCCGCTGCGAATGGATTAGCTGAGGCTTTCAACAAGACGATCATTAAGATCCTGTCAAAGCTCGTGAAGACTAATAAACGAGACTGGGACGATAAACTCGGTGAAGCGCTCTGGGCTTATCGCACCACCGTACGCACACCTACGGGAGCCACCCCGTATTCGTTGGTATACGGATGTGAAGCTGTACTACCTTTGGAGATTCAAATCCCATCCCTTCGGATTGCTCTCGCAACGGAGATGACGACCGAAGAACAACATCAGAAACGTCTCGAAGAACTCGAAATGTTAGATGAAAGGCACTTGGAAGCTCAACAACACATTGAGTTTTATCAAGCCAGAATATCTAGAGCTTTTAACAAAAGAGTCCGACAGAGAAGCTTCAAGGAAGGAGATCTGGTCCTCGCTGCTCGCCGACCGATAATCCTCAACTCCAAGAAGAAAGGTAAATTTGAACCCAAATAGGAAGGACCGTTTGTGATAGACACAGTCTACTCAAACGGCGCATATCGCCTCATTTCTTTAGAGGGCGTCAGGCAATTAATGCCAATAAATGGGAAGTTCCTGAAAAAGTACTATCCCTAGTATATTCAGGATAACCCATTTATCGGGAAGTTCCTCGAAGAATATTACACTTAATATTCTAGAGGATAACCCAAAATTGTTTCTATCACCAAAATCCCTCACTGATCAATTTCAATTGACAGTGAGTCCACCAAAACTGTCTTTCTGGTCTAAACCACCAACAAATTCCCCTCTTGATTCTTTCCACGAACAAGAGGTCCATTTTCAATTCAGAGTCTCCTTTCGATAAACGAATGAACTCCCCTCTTTTCTCTTTGGTTAAACCTCTTCATGGTTATAACCAAAATTGAAATTTCATTTCGATAAACAAAAAACCCCATCTAGATAACCGATCCTATAAAAGGTAAGCTTATTTAGATCTTCTAGATTCTCGGAGTGGAGATCCCACTTCTAGTTTCTTTCTTGCACTGGAAATAGAATATAAATTCTTCCTTTCCAGAATCAAGGAATAGAATATAAAATTCTTCCTTCCTTGTTCGGGGAGTAGAATATAAAATTCTTTCTTTCCCACATCAATCATTTTTCAAAAATTTAGGATTCATCCTAGGAAGTTTATCCCGAATCCTAAGCAAGGATAAGTCTGCGCCTAACACGCGCTGCCGGTTTAGTCTTCCTCCGTAGAAGAAGACACCAGAGTTCGATTCTGGGGTATTTTATCCTGAAACCTAAGTAGGGATAAGTCTGCACATAACCCGTGCTGCCGGTTAGTTCTTAACCGTTAAAAAGAACACTCGTCTACATATTCAACATTATGGCAGGTTGTTATTAATAACACCAAAATCCGTGTCTTACACGCACGGGGAATTTCATCCTGAATCCTAAGAAAGGATATGCCGACGCCTAACACGCATCGCCGGTTTAGTCTTTCTCCGTAGAAAAAGACACTAGAGTTTGATTCTGGGGTATCTTATTCTGAAGCCTAAGTAAGGATAAGTCAGCGTTTAATACACGTTGCCGGGTAGCCTATTCCCGTAACAATGGCGAAGTCTACGTATTCAAAGTCGTAGCAAAGAGTCTAAGGGAGTTCATTCCGTTAGCACAACGTCACATGCGGAACGGATTTAGACAATCCGCATGCAAGCCCGACTCAAACGGTAGTCGGTAAAGGTTAATCAAATCCGTTGAAGGCTGGGGGTTAGCCAAAAATCCTAAAGTCAACGCCTAACACGCGTCGCCGGGTAACCTATTCCTGTAACAAATGGTAAAGCCTATGTATTCAACATCATAGCACAAAGTCTAAGGGAGTTCATTCCTTTAGCACAACGTCACATGCGGAACGGACTAAAACAATCCGCATGTAAGCCCGGTTCAAACGGTAATCGGTAAGAGCACGTCAAATCCGTTGAAGGCTGGGGATTTCCCAAAAATCCTAAGTCAACGTCTCATACACGTTGCTGTTTAGTCTTTTCACAGGAGAAAGACGAAGTCTACGTATTCGATATCGTAGCACTAAAAGGGTTAACTCTTTTAGCTTAACGTCACATGCGGAACGGACTTAAACAATCCGCATGCTAGCCCGACTCAAACGGTAGTCGGTAAAAGCTCATCAAACCCGTTGATGGCTGAGAATTTGCCAAAAATTCTATAAATACGAGTCATTGACGCATCAATTCTATGGATTGGTCTCGTGACTCAAGTATCTGCCAAGCTCCAATTCCTTAAGATCTTAAACTGTGTATACTCCAGCAGACGTACGAGTATAAACTGTGTCGAACGACGGACAATGCGTCGCAATGAAGCTTGGACGCCGGACAACACGTCACAATGAAGTTTAGACGCCGGACAATGCGTCACAAGGAAGCTCAAACGCCGGACAACGCGTTGTAAATGAAGATTCAACACCGACAATCGATGGTCAGCAAACTCGAGCTAAAAAGTCAGGAAATCGAGAATTGACTTCAAGTTCAAAATTCCGACAGACGGTCAGACAATAAATGCAGCACCGAAACCCTTACAGACATTCGACAAAGCACCGAATAGCCTGGAGGACTGAAGGAATCAAGAACAGAAGCCATTCCAGATATCCCGTCATAACCGATTGAAGGATTGGACAATCATATCCAAAGTATTCCAGACTCTTCTATAAAGGAACGAGGCTGAAATACTTTTGAGAGGGTATCTGTAGGCATATAAAACTGCCTATAGGTCCCTTAACACAGCTCGATGACGTCAAACCAACCATCGGGCAACGTATCCAAACACGATCGTTAGTCCACAACACCGAAGCCAAGTGATACGCGGCGAAGCGGATTAACGAGGCTACGAGGCTGACGAACCGCACGCAAACAACGGAATAAATCCACTCGCGTGCGGAATCAAGCTAACAGGTTGAGGAATCAACGAGTCATCCAACCAAGAACGGACTAGGACGAATCGAGATCGAGTCGAGATCAGTTTCGGACTCGAACTCAAAAGCGGATTTACTGCCAAATCAGGATCCGGATTTACTGCCAAATCAGGTCAACGAATCAGGTCCGAACAAATCAACCACAGAACCGGAAAACGAAAAACGGCGAAACCAATACCAAGAGGGGCTCGGCCGAAGCCGAGCCACCTCAAGGTGGCTCGGCCAAGGCCGAGCCACCTTGAGGTGGCTCGGTGGTTCGGCCACCTGTGCACGGGCACAGTGAAGGTGGCCTATAAATAGAGGGGCTTGGGCTCGTTTTCAAGGGTGGGAAATTTTGGAGAGGCGAAGCTCTGCTGTATTCAAGGCTCAGAACTTAAAAAGATCCAAGCTTTGGGACTTCGAGGACTTGCTCTTCCAGATCCGGTACTCGGCGATCATCTACGCCAAATAAGGCAAGAGTTCGAGAGGAATCGGATCTCAGATCTACGCAGGCATACTCCGGATCAAAGCTTGGTCTTTGATCCCGAGAATCGGGCGATTATTTCCTTGGTGAACTAATCTCCCCGGCTATTATTTCCTTGGTGAAATAATACCCGTCGTACTGCGTAGATCCGACCAGATCTAGATCTCGCGGTGGTCCACGGATAAACCCAAGCGCAGGCAAACAACCCACGTAAGCGAGCGACCGCAAAACAGGAGCTTGTGATTTGTTCGACAAAAAAGAGAAAAGTTATAATTTTCATTTCTTTTATTTGATTTTCATTGTAACCGGATCTTATAAAAAGACCGGATCTTTGTAACCGAAAAACAGTTATTTGAGATGACAATGGAATCGATGAAGAAAGATACGATTTTTCCCACGAACAGTCGACTCATCACTGTATGAGTCGACCCATGTGTCATGAGTCGACTCATGACTGTCATGAGTCGACTCACGAAGCCCAATAGGTGTTGACATAGTTTCTGACCAGTCGACTCATGACTGTTATGAGTCGACCCATATGACATGAGTCGACTCATACAAACACGTGAGTCGACTCATTGATGGTTTCTTGGTTCGTTTGGGTTTCTGTCTGCATGAATTTCTTTGGGGATTGGGCTTGGTTATTTACGATTTTGCCATCCACGTTGTTCCACATATAAAAGGGATTGTTTTAGGGTTTTAAAACAATCAATAGATTTTAGATTGTATAGGGAGAATTGAGAGAGATTGTTCTTCAATTCTAGTGAGATTGTAAGAGATTATAAGTTATTTTATTCTCATAATCTAGAGAAGCAATTTTCCTTCGCCACCACTGAATTATTCTTATGTTCTTGTTATTTTTTTCTCAACCCACCTTTGATAATTCCGCGATCAAAGGTGCTCGCACGACAACTCGTATTAATAAGGGTTAAGAGGCAGTGCCCATTCTGACCTGTTGTGAGATCCTAACCAGTTAGAATGGGTCCACTAGTAACTCAGCTTAACCGCTTAGAAAATGTAGGATGGATAGACGAGTATTCTCCTGGTAGGGAGACAACGGCCTTAGCGGTCAAAGAGGATGTTGTCGACCCTAATACTATCTTAGGTGTATCGTCGCCCTAGCAAGGAGCCAATAAGGGTGTACGATGGTGTCGAGGGGAGAGCTTAAACTCTTTCAGACTAGATAGAGAATGGTGCTGACGGGAGGATTTTGGAGGATATGCCAAGTGTTGGCATACACCAAACTCTTCAAGCTTGTTTAGCTAGGGGGACTTTGCTAGGACACGCCATGTTCAATCGACTTGAGCATTCCTTGGAAGGCCAAGAAGGGCTGGCGAAGGAGAAGTTGGCCAAGGAAGAGGCAAAGAAGTGAATCGCTAACTTAGAGGCCGAATTGGCTCAAAAAGAAGACACTTGGCGCCGATGTTTGGATGAGAAGGAAGAGCTCCTCAAGAGCTTTAGAATCCAGTTCTCCAAGCAGGTGAGGACCATTGAGGACCTTCAAAGAGAGATGGTTCATCTAAAGGTAGAGGCCGAGTCCAAGAAGCATCGCAGGATGACGGCTGAGGCAGAGGCTTGATCGAGTCGCCTGTCTCTCGAAAAGATGAGGAGGGATTATGAAGAGCTGCAACCAAAGCTTCAGGCATCCATGGCCCTTGTCGATAAATTAGAGGACCAACTCATTCCTCTGGATTCAGAACAGCATAAAAAGAAGGTGGTCGACGACTGGCATCATGGTCCTACGAAATAAATTTAGCATGTAAAGCTGGGGTTGATTACTTTGCCTCATTGGTGCCTCGTGACTCTCATCCTATTCCAGATCTCTTTTATCCTTCTTATGTCTCCTGTTGTCTTGACTTGTTAAAGTATGTTGAGAAAATTAAAGGTGGGTTGGATTGAATGATGATGAGGTCAAGCCTATTGCTGGGGCCCCTGGGAATCTATCGAGCCTGTTGCTGGGGCCCCTGGGAATCTTCTTCAATTGCCGCTACTAGGAGTCCGTCAAGTCTGACTCCCGAATCTGGTCGAGAGCTTTGATGACCCACATGTTTCTTTTCCTTCCTCTTTCTTTGTAAAGGAGTTTGTAATGAACTCTAGTCTTATTGAATGAAAATTAACTTTTATTTCCATTCTTGAGCTTGTCTTCATTGTTTATATTTTTTTAGCTTTGTAGCTTTGTTCTCATCTGAGATGTTGGCTGAAGTAAGTTAGTTGTAATGTGTTGACCCGTACTGGGGACTTATGATAACTAGTTCACTTGATGCCTTATTTTGGTTAAGCGTTCAAATGATCAGAACTCTATAGATGACTACTCAAGTTTTTAGATCAATTAAGTATTGACTCAACACTTAATACTCATACCTTAGGCTTATCAATACCTTATTGGCAGAATGGCAATCCTGAGGTTTGGTGCCTAGGTCTTACGGAGGTGCCAAGGTATTCATAATCCCCGTATGGTCGAGTAGTGACTATGGGAGTTGATCATAGGGTTGTGCCTTAGGCTTACCTTGATAAGGAGCCAAGCACTTTGTTATCAAACAAAGGAGTCATTGTGCCTTGGATTTACCTTGAAGAGGTACCATGGGTATAAAATTTGACTGAGGAGTCGAATGCCTAGAACTCTTGAGAGTTGACTAGGGCTTTTCTTCCCCTAAGACCGAGAGAAAACTGTGCGAGTCGGCCAAAGGGTTGTGTCTTAGGTTTATTCTTGATGAGGTACCAAGGGCTTGTCCATGATGATTGATGAGAGCCGGAGGAATCGACCATATGTTATGTCTTAGGCTTATCTTGATAAAGAGCCAAGGGCTTTGTTATCTGACTGAGGAGTCGTTGTGCCTTGGATTTATCTAAAGAGATACCATGGGCTTGAAATTCAACTAAGGAGTCGAATGCTAGAACTCTTGAGAGTTGACTAGGGTTTTTCTTCCCCTAACACCGATAGAAAATTATAGGAGTTGACCAAAGGTTTGTGCCTTGGTTTATTCTTGATGAGGTGCCAAGGGCTTGACCATGATGATCGATGTGAGCCAGAGGAATCAACCATATGTTGTGAAATGGCCTTACCTTGAAAAAGAGACAAGGGCTTTGTTATCTGACTGAGGAGTCATTTATGCCTTGGATTTACCCTGAACAGGTACCATGGGCTTGAAATTCGACTGAGGAGTCAAATGCCTAGAACTCTTGAGAGTTGACTAGGGTTTTTATTCCCCTAAGGCCGAGAGAAAATTGTTAGAGTCCGCCAAATGGTTGTGCTTTGAGTTTATTCCTGATAAGGTACCAAGGGCTTGTCCATGATGATCGATAAGAACCAGAGGAATCGACCATATGTTGTGCCTTGGGCTTACCTTGATAAAGAGCCAGGGGCTTTGTTATCAGACTGAGGAGTCGTTGTGCCTTAGATTTACCCTGAAGAGGTACCATGGTCTTGAAATTCGACTAAGGAGCCAAATGCCTAAAACTCTTGAGAGTTGACTAGGGCTTTTCTTTCCCTAAGGCCGAGAGAAAACTATGGAAGTCGTCCAAAGGGTTTTGCCTTGGGTTTATCTTGATGAGGTACTAAGGGCTTAAAATTTGACTAAGGAGCCGCATGCCTAGAACTCTTGAGAGTTGACTACAGCTTTTCTTCCCCTAAGGCCGAGAGAAAACTATAGGAGTCAGCCAAATGGTTGTGCCTTGTGGCTTATTCCTGATCATGTGTCAAGGGCTTAGACGTGATGATCAATGAGAGCCGGAGGAATCGACCATATGTTGTGCCTTAGGCTTACCTTGATAAAGATCTAAGGGCATTGTTATCCGATTGAGGAGTCGTTGTGCCTTGGATTTACCCTGAAGAGGTACCATGGTCTTGAAATTTGACTGAGGAGTCGAATGCTTAGAACTCTTGAGAGTTGACTAGGGTTTTTCTTCCCATAAGACCAAGAGAAAACTATGAGAGTTGGCAAAAGGGTTGTTCCTTAGGTTTATTCCTGATTAGGTACCAAGGGCTTGTCCATGATGATCGATGAGAGCCGGAGGAATTGAGCATATGTTGTGCCTTGGGCTTACCTTTATAAAGAGCCAAGACCTTTGTTATCAGACTGAGGAGTCGTTGTGCCTTGGGTTTACCCTAAAAAGGTACTAAGGTCGTGAAATTTGATTGAGGAGTCGAATGCCTAGAACTCTTGATAGTTGACTAGGGTTTTTCTTCCTCTAAGGTCGAAAAACGACTGTGGGAGTCGACCAAAGGGTTGTGCCTTAGGTTTATTCCTGATAAGGTACCAAGGGCTTGGTGGAAGTGCCTTGGTCTTACATGACGCTTAGGTCTTTGGCCATAATGAAGACTCTATCCTTGCGAGATCAAAGTTAGTTCATATTGAATAGCATTTTATTAGTTCTGTATTTTACATCATCATGAAAAATATCCTTTGCAGGCATCTAATGCCAAAAGAGGGTTGAACCGCTTGTGACCTTTTTTTGGCTCTGCTACAAAGGTAATTTTGTAGTGGATGGGGCAGCCAATTATAAAACCTCTTAGTTGGATTTTGTTTGCTTCCATAGCGGACAACTTATTAATAAATGAGAATGAGTCAAAACTCTATTTGCCATCTTATCAGCTAAGGTTCCTTTTGAGTCTGAATCTTCAGTAAGGCCTTGAAGGCGGATGGTTAGCATGCTGGCCTTTGGCAAAAGGAATTGCTCAGACGCTATGAATCATGTTGATTGGAGTTTCCCAGGTCGGGTTCGTGAGGGTTGAGGGCACGATCAGAAGCTATACGGTACCTTTTGTGATGGAAACTCTCTTGAAGAGAGAATCCACCAGCCGATATTGTACTCCCCGAAAATGACAAACCATAGAGGTTTTCTTGAAGGAGCTTCGGGAGTACTGGGGACTGGACCATATTGTGAATGGAGAACTCTCCCTTATGGGGATCATGCGGGTTGCATGCTTCAACAAGAAGAGCTTAGGCAACTTTAGTGGTGAATGCGTTAGTTGAAGGGCCAATATCATTCTTCCTGAGAACAATCAGTTGACAGACCCTAAGTTTTCCCATAATCTCACCCCTAGTATAATGGAGTTTCCTTCGAAGAGTTCTCATGGTCCCATGCACCTATCACAGATTTAATCACTGATCCTATGCTCATATGAGCTATCATCAGTTAGAGCTTCAGTGATATTTGGCCTCATCAAATCCTATATTCCAGCCAGATTGATTCTGTGATGGCGATTAGAAGTCATGGTTGCTTTTCAAGAAAAACAACCACCCTTATGGTGGGTCTTCTGTTGGAGGGTTTTGTAGAGGGGTTGAATATCGCTCTATCATCTGATTGATGGCGTGCTTGGCAAAAATTCTCTAGATAAGTTGCTAAGACTTTCGAGGATTGCACCTATGTTGGTTCCTCTTAGCCAAAGCTAACCCTCCTTAGCTTGAATGATGCAACTTCTGACTTCATTTAGCTTGAATGATGCAACTTCTGACTTCATTTAGCTTGCATGATGTAACTACGATGTTGTTCTTCAAGGCATACCCTTGATCAGAGCTTGATATGTCTTCTCAAAAAAGAAGAGTGGCCTCATGGTGAGCGCAAAACTGTTGATGCTCAATATCAAACAAAATAATCTAGAAGAGGATGGTTGCGGGGTGATGAAGGATGACGATGGGCCCGCTCCCTTCTTCGACTTTATACCTGGTTCTTGAATGAGGGCTTGATGTCCATGCTGCATAGAAAAGAAGAACCCGTAAGAAGGCGGAGACCAGTTCCCCTGTGGTTCCTCCGACGGTCACATTAGTGAAACTCGAGTGGGGAAGGGGAAGGTCACAGACCGATGTGGTTCTTAAGGTGGCAAGGTGCATGCCCTAAGGATCTATGTGAGTTCCTCTATCTAGACGAAGAACTTTGTGTTCTTATTTTTATGTAGTGCGTGCTCTTGGGGGTTTTAGATTTCTAACCTCCTCTTCCCGTGCTATGATGAATAACCTTTTGTATATAAAGAGGATGTCTGTGGAAGAATGGTCACTTCGGCCATGCAAATGATGGTGACAAAATATGAGTTGGAAGGTGAGTCATCCTTTTCTCTACATGTGTTGACTGGTGATGAGAGAGGGTATCTCCGTATTTTTCGGGAAGTGATTGAAAGCATGACAGAAGGTACGTGGGCATACTGAATCATCCCTCACTTTACAGGTGTCGGCTGGCAACTGAAGGGGAAGTAACTTCAGCATGGGAGAGGGTGTCTCCGCATTCTCTGGGAAGTGATTGAGCTGACAAGTCATGGAGACCTATCAGGCTAAAATCTAGACAAGACTTGTCCGAGGTGGACTAGGATGTCGACATATGCTCTGGGTAGAGGCTTGGAGCAGGGGTCGAATTCTTACGTTATGGTGTTCACTCACCTAAGATACAGATATTTACAAAATGATACAATGAGAGTCCTAGCAAAACTAACACAACCCTTTGGCCGACTCCCACAGTTTTCTCTCGGCCTTACGGGAAGAAAATCCCTAGTCAATTCTCATAAGTTCTAGGTATTTGATTCCTTAGTTGAATTACAAGTCCTTAGCTCATTATCAAGGTAAGCCTATTGCACGACAGATGGTCGAATCCTCCAGTGCAACTCGACCATCATGGATAATTACAAGACCTTGGTACCTTATCAGGGATAAACCCAATGCACAATCGTAGAGTACACGGCCCCCACCGACTCATCAAGTCGACTCTCTGGTGTCGACACCAAAGACGATATTGATCGGCACGAGAGATCTTGACCTCCCATATGAGTTGACATCTTTATATCGACTCAAGGGATGGTTATTAGTTGAGACGAGACGATATTCCTATTGGCCTTCTTGTTTTGATGATGATTTACAAACAATTTACTACTAATGTTGTTTGTCTAGTATTTGTGTTTTTTTATTTATTATAGACAAACAACGAGTTGGAGGATGGATGGAATCGAGCCTTAACGATCATATCCAATGGAGGTTGGCGGAATAGTAGGCGAAGCTATGTACAATTCAAGTTGAAGATCCAAGTTCAAGCTTCATCCGCAAGTTTACCAAGTCAAGCTATTGAAGATCAAGATCAAGCTTGGGTAATTTAGTTTAGGAGTTTATATTATGTGTGTTAGTACCTTAAGCTCAATATATATAATATACACACACATATTTTATTGGTTTCTTTGTATATATATATAGTTATGTATATATACATAAGTTAAGTTTTAGTTTCTATGTATATTTAGTTATATATATACATACATGTTTTTGAGTTTTTAAGTTTTAATATGAAACAATTGAATATTATTAGAAAATATATTTTTGTTTCATACTTACATGCATATATATGATTTCATCAATATCAATTTTATTTAGTTTAATGAAATCATGTTTTAGTGTATTATATGTGTATTTTGATAAAATACTATATTCATTGTTTATAAACATTGTAATAATAGTTTACATTTTTCTTCAAGTCTATAAAATCATTTTGTATTGTTTCAAAACATGGTTAAGCTAAAATGTCAAAACTCATATGTTCACATTTTTATGTTTTGGACTATTTTACAAAATAATGATATTTTTTATTTGGGAGGTCCTTTTTGAAAACTAGTTTTTGTATCATGTGTATTATTATGTCTACTATTATTTCCCAAAGTTTTACATTTTTTGGAATTTATTTGATATTTTTAAACAGGGTTTTAAAATCAGCATTTCACTTTTAAACCTGAAATATTTTGTATCAGTTTGCGGTCGACCGCCACGATCGACCGCGCCTTTGTTTTTCCCTCAGGAGGCAGCAGAAACTATCACGGTCGACTGCCACGGTCGATCGTCAAGCTGTAAATTCCCACGATCGACTGTCACGGTCGACCGTTGAACTCTCTGGAAGTTTTCTCAGGTTTAAAAGTACCTCGCGGTCGACCGTGAGAATTTCACTGTCGACCGCCGATAGCCCAACGACTATATTAGGTACAGAATCGTATTCCTGATTTTTTGAGATTTTTGTTTTTTTGTTTGGGGTTTTGGCTGTTGGTTTTTCTTCCTATAAAAACCCCTCAACCCCTCTACTACCAAGTAGAGGGAGAAAGTTTTAAACAAGTTTAAGAGGGTTTTACAGTTTGTTTTAAGTTTGGTTTTTGTTTACAAAGGAGGAAGCTTACGTTGCAAATTGAGGGATTCATTCTCAATCTTTTTTATCCTCTCCTTTGTGTTTATAGATAAGTTTTTCTAACTCTTTTCTCTAGAAATTTTATTATTGATTTTCATTCTTATTATTGCTAGTTTGCTATTTGAGTTAGATTTTATTTCACTCATTGTTTACACACACCCGCTTGAGCTTATTGTATTTGCATACATAGTATATTTGGGATGGTGAGAGTTGTAACAATTGAGTATGAGCTTTTATTAAGTTCTCATCTATTGTAGAGAACAAATCATTTGTTGTATTGTGAGATTGTAAGGTTTTCGGTGAGCTAGAAAACCGAGTGAGAGTGTGAGGTGTGAACGTTGATCGGTGAGCGTTGAAAACCGACATTGTGAGGTGTAAACGTTATTTGGGTAAGTGTAGAAAAGCCGGTTGTGATAGTGGATTTCTCCCCGGGAGTAGGGAGCGGAGACGTGGGACGGAAGGTCCGAACTTCGTAATCATTTGAGTGTGTTTGAGTTTGTCATTGGCGCAATTGCTTATGCATTTATCTTATATCACCAATTGTCTATTACTCTTGTATATTTTGCCCTATCACATTTGTAGTTTGATTATATCACCCTTATGTTAGTTTATATATCCTTGCATATATTTTTATCATATAGGATATATCTTATTGTTCATATTACTTATCCTAGCTCACATATTATGTTGTATTTCATACTTGCTAGGATAACTTGTTAAATAGTTTTAATTGATATAAAATCGGATTAGATTAGCATAAGATCCTAATCACCCCCCTCTAGGATCTAACAATTCTAACTAGTCGAACAGGCCGGCATTCTTGAGTCGGTGCGAAAGGTGGTGTCGGTTGACCCTATCACCAATGATGACCTTACTTAGGGCACTCGACCACTCGCTGGGCAATTCTCAGAAGCAACTGGAGGGACATCCTCTGCTACCAATTGAATTGAGAATTCGACCCCTGCTCCAAGCCTCTATCCCAGAGCATATGTCGACATCCCAGTCCACCTCGGACAAGCCTTATCTAGATTTTAGCCTAATAGGTCTTCATGACTTGTCAGCTCAATCACTTCCCGGAGAATGCGGAGACACCCTCTCCCATGCCGAAGTGACTTCCCCTTCAGTTGCCTGCCGACACCTGTAAAGTGAGGGATGATTCAGTATGCCCACGTGCCTTTTGTCACGCTTTCAATCACTTCCCTAAAAATACGGGGATACCCTCTCCCGTCGCTAGTCGACGCGTGTAGAGAAAAGGATGACTCACCTTCAAGCTCACACTTTTTCACTGCCATTTGCATGGCCGAAGTGACCATTCTGCCATAGACATCCTCTTTATATACAAAAGGCTATTCATCATAACACGGGAGGAAGAGGTTAGCAATCTAAAACCCCCAAGAGCACGCACTACACAAAAATAAGAACACAAAGTTCTTCGTCTAGATAGAGGAACTCGCGTAGATCCTCTGGGCATGCACCTTGCCACCTTAAGAACCACATCGGTCTGGGAAAGGAAGGAACCACCTCACCACCAAGCACAAAAGTTTATAATTGGTAACAAGTTTCTCCATATTGCTTATATATATATATATATATATATATATATATATGAACTTGGTACTAAAGAAAAATTTTGCGTTTGTTAGTGTGGTGTCTCCTTCTCATCCACTCTCTAACAGATGTGAATGTGCTACCATTGAAAACATGTTTTGTATATACCCCTCAAACCATGTGTATGTATTGGAGAAACTATCTCCAATTTTCCGTAGTTACAAAATTATCCCCAAGTCATCAAGCTTGAAAAACAACCCCTATTGAACAAGTCATCAACTTTAATATGTTAATTTGAAATTACAATACAGATTAAAATATAAAAAAATAATCGGCTTTTATTCACTATACTCAATAAAGTTAATGGTTTTTGGATTTAGTGTATTTTCCTTCTTTCTTTCCAAAGTTGATAATTTAGGTGGTACTTTTCCAAATATATATGATTTAAGAGATATATATACAGAAAACCGTTTTTAAAAGCTAAAATTTTGTAGAGGAAACCATGTGAAAAGGTGATTAAGAAACTTCTGATAAGGTGGTGAAGATGTTTCCTTAAAATGAATTACTATTCCTTTTCGAGGAATCAGGGATCATCTAAGTTAAGATGTGTAAAAAAAAACTATTTAAACTACCAAAGCGAAGAGAAACGAAAAAAGTAAACAAGCTGTCAAAGAAAAAAATCTGTAAGATATATAGGTGAAATTTTCCCTCACTTGGGCCAGCGTTTGCCCAAATCGATCAGTACACGTATTCTCAAATTATATTTTAATATTGTAACTAGCAAGAATACTATTCATGTAATGCAATTATGTAGTATGATTATAATTCAATTTTTGAAAGGAGATGTATCTAGATTTAAAATCAAAACTAAAACCACAAGACAAATAAAAAGAAGATATCAGTGCTCAAATCAAGGTTTAGATGCTCCCACTCTCTATATATCTATCAACTCAATTTGTCTTTGTGTCGGCTAAGCAGCACATTAAAAAAGTATCCAATAAGTTATAGAGGGGCCCCTCTGTTATATATGGATTTAGATATGGTTCTCTTTGTTTTGTTTTTGCCTTTTGTATTCTTATATATCACTACAGGAAAAATCCTTCAATATCTAATCATTTTTAGTGAAGACATGACTTAGTTTTCGTATTGGCTTTAAAATGTATGAACTTGTAAGATTTCCCCCTTTTTACCACGGCATGAGACTAATGCTATTTAATGTTTTACTCGTAAAGGATTAAAGGCAAATGCTATTTAAGATCCCCCCCGGGGGGGGGGGGGGGGGGGGGGGGGGGGGGGG
>BQKN01066706.1:1298086-1312394 GCA_022839385.1 Asparagus kiusianus | reverse complement strand
AGTATCGTTAATTCATGTATCCGGAAATAGGGAGATAAAACCTATTTTCCGCAGAACGATTGAGTAATAGTATTACAAAAGTATCGTTATTTCATGTATCCGGGATAGGGAGATAAAACCTATTTGCCGCAGAACGATTGAGTAATAGTATTACAACACTATCGTTATTATATGTATCCGGAATAGGAAAATAATAAATCCTATTGCCGCAAAGCGATTGAGTAACGAGCATTACAAAAGTATCGCTATAGTACAATATGATGCACACATAGATATTTGATCGATTGTAAGTTTTACTTTCCAGATGGATTGCCCGCGAGTAGGGTATTTTCCTTTGAGATTTTGAGGCACCCGTTATGAACGGCAGATATATTTATTTTAGCAATTGTTAATATCCTCTTATTATAGAGCAGGTCACTCGGACGTAGTTCGAGATGAGATGATTATTCTTTATGTTAGAGATTGGAGTATTTATCATTGATTATTTGTTTTTCATTCATAGAGAGTTATATGAAGGATTTGATATATGTATGTACTGATTCTATTTTCTTATATACTCCTACCCCTTCCCCTGGGGAGAGGTAGTGATGATCTCGCTAGCGCTTTGACGCTCGTTGTTTTCCCCCCTTTCAGGCAGCGAGTCTGGCGCACGGAGAGTCGCAGGTTGATGGAACTTCTTAGTTGTCCATTTAGTTACTTATCATATTTTGTAGTTATTGTAGAACTCCACATGTTGTTGATAAATCTCAGAATCTAGATTGGTATTTTGTTTCATAGAGTTGAGAGCTATTATGAGACTTTGTTTATGTGACTCATTGTATTTGAGATTCAGTTCAGACTCAGAGATATGTCTATTTGGGCTCATTATTGATTTTTCTTACACTTCTTCTGTGTATATCCAGTGTTGCCCTATTTCTATTTTTACCTGTCTGTACCTTCACCTATTTATTATTTCCACTAGAGAGATAGTGATTGTGATGGTGAAACTTGTCATAGCATGGTGGTTGGTGCTTGGCAGGTTTGACAATCCGGGTTTCACCTGGGACTGCAGCCTTGTGTGAACCCTGGGGCGTCACAGGTTAATGTAGAGAAGTACCGCTTGAAGAAGAGGGTAAGGAGGAGGCTGCCGATGAGATGCTAGAACACGTTAAGCATGACGGTACTAACGTCGTCCACAAGCACGGACTGCTAGAGAACGAGGAAGAAGGCAGGTGAGGAGTTAGCCATGGTAGAGGGGGCGGGGGGGGGGGGGGTAGGGCTACGTTGGGTTTTGGTGTAGGTGCGAGTTTCGATGGGGGTTTGGGTGAGGGCTTAGGGGTTGGGATGGGGTGGCACCGGTGGCCTAGGCGGAGGCGGCGATGGCGAGGAGGGCGAGGGCCAAGGTAGAGGCAGCAACGGCGAGGAGGGCTAGGGCTAAGGCGACGAGCTTGAGAAAGCCATTGGTTTTAGAGAGAGGAGAGAGAGAGAAAGAGATAGATAGATAGAGAGAGAGAGAGAGAGAGAGAGAGAGAGAGAGATGTTGAATATCATATCTCCATGATAGTATTTTGATGATAACAATTTATACAGTTTGTGCACAAACTTTTATATGCAGATTTCAACATCAGAATATGAACAAGTGTAAGATGTTTTCAAGGCATTATGAAGTGAAGAAAATGAAGAATAGATGAGATAATGTATTTTACATTTTCTTTACTTAGAATTTTTGTACAAGCCTTGATCACACACACCCACACACACACAAAATTAGAACACACTAACACAGGCTTAGTGTGTTGGTTAACTATAGAAATCCCCTATGTTAACCATTAGAAATATAGTTAAAACTTAAGTATAAAAATATTTTATATCATAATTTTTACTCTTAGTAGTCGACTAATTAGAATAGTAGTCGACTACTCATGCTTAAATCTTAAATATGTGTTTCTGTCAATTTACAGTATAGTCGACTAATAGTGAGTGTAGTCGACTACTCAGGTGTTTTACAGAAACATAAGTTTCAGTCTTTTTACAGTATAGTCGACTAATCTACACTATAGTCGACTACTGAACGTAAAATTCATTTTATCAGTTTCTGTCAAAATACAGTGTAGTCGACTAATGAGCATTATAGTCGACTACTGAGAAATTTTCTGAATACACAGAGTCTGTTTGAACTTAGTGTAGTCGACTAATGTTCATTGTAGTCGACTACAGATACAGTTTTTCCAGATTTCAAAGTTTGAATTTATGACTGTTTATAGCCGTTTTTAAACGTTTTTAAAGTTCAAAATTTTGTCTTTTCAAGGGCTATAAATAGGTTATTTGTTCAGAAAAATTAAAGAGATATACATACCCATAAGCTTTGATCTTTGTGCAATTTTTCATGTGAAAAATATTCAGATTTTGTGAAAAAGAGAAGTTTCTAAAATTGCCTCTAAACATTCATCAAATACCTATCATTTAGGCAATTTACAGAGGTTAAAAGAATCCTAAGCCACTGCTGCACTTCACTACACATTCAAGGCTTATAGGATCAATTGTGTTCTTGCTTCAAAAGGATTTCTCTCGGGTTTAAGAGGGTTGATCTCTTGGTTTAGAGATTGGTGTTCAAATTGACCATGTGTTTGTCAATTGGTGTTGCAATTTACAGGGACTTGCAAATTGGTCAGGTTTGCGTTTGATTTTGTAAGTTTATTCAAAATCATAGTGGAAACTCTCAAGCGGGATTTGCTTGGGGACTGGATGTACACCGGATTGGTGGAACCAGTATAAATCCTTGTGTTTGTGATTGTGATTTTCTGAGATTGTCATTTTTCTTTACAATTTATAATATACTTTGCATAAATTTTAAAAGAATACTATTCACCCCCCCTCTAGTGTTCAAGTGTATCTATTTCAGATCCTATATTTGGTATCAGAGCAAGGTGAAAGATGGCATCGACAAATTCTTCACAATTCAAAGAAGGTCACTCAACAAATCGTCCACCAATGTTTGATTGATTGAACTACAACTATTGGAAGTGCAGAATGAAGATTTACCTTCAATCAATTGGCTACGAACTTTGGAACGTCCTGGAAACGAAATATGAGAAGACAACAACTCCTTTTGAAGAATGGACTACTTCTCAAAGAAATAATGCAAATTTGGATTCAAAAGCAATGAATGCATTATTTTGTGCACTTGATAAGAATGAGTTCAATAGGGTGTCAATGGCCACATCCACATATGATATTTGGCATACACTTGAGGTAACTCATGATGGTACAAATAAAGTTAAAGAATCTAAAATTTCTGTTCTTGTGCACAGATTTGAATTGTTCAAGATGAAGGAAAATGAGACTATTGGAGAAATGTTCACAAGATTCACCGACATCACAAATTCTCTCATTGGCCTTGGAAAAACATATACACAAGTGGAGATGATAAGAAAGATACTTCGTTCACTTACTCCACAATAGGAAAAGAAAGTTACCGCTATTAAAGAAGCCAATGATTTGTCAACTCTTACGGTTGAAAATCTTATTGGTAATCTTATGGCATATGAAGTTCAATTTAAAGATAGAAAGAATGATGAAGAATCAAAGAACAAGAAAGTTCTTGCATTTAATGCTACTTCCGATAAAGAAGATTCAGATGATGATGATGAAGAAATGGGCATGTTTGCACGAAAATTTTGGAAATTTATAAAACGAGGAAATTTTAAATCTAATAGTTCAATTTCAAATAACACTTTTTGTTTTAAGTGTAATAAACCAAGGCATATGAAGAAAGATTGTCCAATGTTGAAGAATAAGCAAAAATCAAGTTATTTTAATAACTTCAACAACATTCAAAATAACAAGAAAAGGAAAGCAATGACAGTCACTTGGGATGATAGTGATGAGTCATCTTCAGATGAAGAAATTGAAGAAAAGGAAAGTGCTCACATGTGTTTCATGGCACAAGATGAAGTAAGTAAAAATGAAGAACTTTTAGAAGCTTTCAATGAATTATATGAAACTTTTGTGAGATTAAAGACATCACATAATTATCTTAAAGGTGAAAATAAAAGATTACTTGAAGAAATTTCTGATTTACATTCCTCTACTTTTTCTAATTCTCAAATAATTGAATTGAAAGAAGAAAATTTTTCTTTACTTAAAGAAAATGAATGTTTATCTAATAAAAATAAATATTTAAAATCAGAATGTAATGATTTAAATATTCGTATTAATAATTTAGAAAAAGATATTTCTTCTTTTAAATCAAGATATGAAGATATATGTCTAAATGTAAGCAAATTTAATAAAGGTAAAGAAAATCTTAATAACATTCTTTGTTTTCAAAAAGAAACACAAAAGACAAAAGGATTAGGTTTTCAAATTAATAAAAATAAATCAAAGAAAATAATTTTTGTAAAACCATCTTGTGATTTGAATGAATATAGAAATAAAAATTTGTGTAAAAAAAATCAAAATTCTTTTCAATTTGGGTTCCAAAAGAATTATCTTCTTTAAATAAGAATTTTTATATCTCTGATTTTATTAAAAATATTTGTTTATCATCTAACTATTTAGGCAAATCAAACTCATCTTGGGTTTGGTTTCCTAAAGGCTAATTTAAAGAACCCAACATAGTATGGGTACCAAAATGTAAATGTTTATTATTTCAGGTACCCAAGAAAGATAGGTGGATTTTGGATAGTGGTTGCTCCAAACATATGACTGGAAACATACAATTGTTGTCATCTTTTCAAAACAAGGATGGTGGTACCGTCACTTTTGGAGATAACAACAAAGGAAAAGTCATTGGTATTGGATTTGTCGGTAATCCAAACAAACCTATCATTGATAATGTTTTATTAGTTGATGGTCTTAAACATAATTTACTTAGTATTAGTCAACTATGTGATAAAGGTTATAAAATTATTTTTGAAAAAGAATCATGTTTAATTTATGATATTGATTTAATAACTATTATTTTTAAAGGTCATAGAAAAAATAACATATATGTCTTATCTATGAAAAATATTTCAAATGAACATTGTCTTATTACATCATCTAATGATTCTATTTTATAGCATAAATGTTTTGGACATGTTAATTTTAAACATATGTCAAAGATTTCTAAAAATAATTCAGTAAATGGTTTACCTAAGATGTCTTTTAAAAATAATTTTTGTGATGCATGTCAACAAGAAAAATTGCACAAATCTTCTTTTAAATCTAAAAATGTAATATCTACAAATAGACCATTAGAATTAATTCACATAGATATTTTTGGTCTATCTAGAGTTGCATCATTAAATGGAAGTAGATATGCATTTGTTCTTGTTGATGATTATTCTGGATTTACATGGGTAATTTTTCTTAAACATAAAAATGATGCTTTTAATGAGTTTTCTATATTTTGCAAAAGAATTCAAAATCAAAAATCTACTTCTATTATCTCTATACGTAGTGATTGTGGAGGTGAATTTAAAAATAAATTATTTGCAAATTATTGTGACAAACATGGTATATTACATACTTTTTCTTTTCCTCGTGCTGCTCCACAAAATGGTGTTGTAGAAAGGAAAAATAGAACTTTACAAGAATGTGCTAGAATCATGTTGTGTGATAGTAATTTACCTAAATATTTTTGGGCAGAAGCTGTATCAACAGCTTGTTATGTTTTAAATAGAGTTTTATTAAGACCTATTTTAAAGAAAACCTCTTATGAATTATTTTATAACAAAATTCCTAAAGTATCTTACTTTAAAGTTTTTTGTTGTAAATGTTTTATCTTAAACACAAAAGATAACTTAGATAAATTTGATTCTAAATCCGATGAAAGAATTTTTGTTGGATATTCTAATCATAGTAAAGCATATAGAATATATAACAAAAGAACACTAGTTATTGAAGAATCCTTACATGTTTCTTTTGATGAAATTTTTTCAAAAACACCTATTGTATTAAATAATGATGATGATATAATTGATACTATTCATGATACTCCAATGATAGATATTACAAAAGATGAAAATATACAAAATGATTTACCTAAAGATTTTGAAGAAGTTAAAAATCATCCACATGATTTAGTTAATGGAAATATTTCTGATAAAGTAACTACTAGATCTCATTTTAATTTGATTGCTCATAATGTTTTTATTTCAACTATTGAACCTAAAAATATAAAAGAAGCTCTTCTTGATGATTCATGGATTATTGCTATGCAAGATGAACTTAATCAATTTACTAGAAACAATGTTTGGGATCTTATACCTAGACCTCAAAATAAATCCATTATTGGAACAAAATGATTTTGAGAAACAAATTAGATGAATTTGGTCAAGTTGTTAGAAACAAAGATAGATTAGTTGCTCAATGTTATAATCAACAAGAAGGAATTGATTATGATGAAACCTATGCACCTGTTACACGATTAGAATCAATTAGAATTTTACTTGCATTTGCATGTTTTATGAATTTTAAATTATTTCAATTAGATGTTAAAAGTGCTTTTCTAAATGATTTTATAAAAGAAGAAGTTTTTGTAGAACAACCTCCAGGTTTTGAACATGAAAGTTTTCCAAATCATGTTTTTAAACTTAAGAAAGCATTATATGGTCTTAAACAAGCACCTCGTGCTTGGTATGTTAGATTAAAGAAGTTTCTTTTAACTCCAGGTTTTAAAATTGGAAAAGTTGATTCAACATTATTTATTAAGAAAATAAACAAAGATATTTTACTAATTCAAATTTATGTAGATGATATTATTTTTGGTTTTACTAACAACAATCTTTGTTAAGAATTTACTAAGACTATGCAGGATGAATTTGAAATGAGTCACATGGGTGAACTAAATTTCTTCTTTGGACTACAAATTAAACAATTGAAAGAAGGAATATTCATCAATCAAAGCAAGTATGCAAAAGATTTACTGAAACAATTCGGATTGGAAAATTCAACAAGCAAACCAACACCAATAAGCACCACTACGTCACTTAACAAAGATGAAAATGATAAGAATGTTGATCAAAAGCTCTATCGAGGTATGATTGGATCACTTCTTTATATTACTGCAAGTAGACCTGATATTATGTTTAGTGTATGTTTATGTGCAAGATTTCAATCTAATCCTAAAGAATCACATCTTAAAACAGTAAAAAGAATTTTTAGATATATTAAAGATACTACAAATTATGGTTTATTTTATCCTAAACATAGTTCTTTTGATTTAATATCATATAGTGATGCTGATTTTGCCGGATGTAAATCTGATAGAAAAAGTACAAGTGGAACATGTTATTTCTTAGGACATTCACTTGTATCTTGGTTTAGTAAAAAAATAAAATTCAGTGTCATTATCAACAACCGAAGCTGAATATATTACTGCAAGTCTTGCATGTGCACAAATATTATGGATGAAACAAACTTTAACTGATTATGGCATAAATTGTCCCATATCATCTATTATGTGTGACAATTCTAGTGCAATTAATTTATCTAAAAATCCTATTCAACACTCACGTACAAAACACATTGATATTAGACATTATTTTTTACGTGATCATGTGCTTAAAGGTGACATTTCATTAGAATTTATACCTACAGATAAACAAATAGCAGATATATTAACAAAACCCCTAAAAGAAGAAATTTATGTTAAATTAAGAAGGGAATTAGGTATATGTTCAATTGAAGATTTAAATTAATTTTTAAAACAAACATATATACATTTATACCCTAAATAGTCGACTAATTTGGCTTATAGTCGACTACATGCACAAGTTTTACAAATAATTTTTTCTGAAAAATTATAGTGTAGTCGACTACTTACCTTTTATAGTCGACTACTCAACGTTAAAATCTTAAAATCAACTTTCTGTTGTTTACAGTGTAGTCGACTACAATACAGATTAGTCGACTACTCTGAGTTAAAAACTAAAAATCACTTTTCTGTCGAGTACAGTGTAGTCGACTACTCTCACTATTAGTTGACTACTGATCCTGAACTCTCAGTTTTACAGTTTTTAATCTTAGTGGATTTTTTATTAGATTCAAACCAAAAACCCAATACCCATACCCATTTCAGTTAAGTAAAATTCATCTCAACCATTGTTTTTCAACTCTATCAATCCTAACCACACATTTAAGATTAAATCCTACACTCAATTTACTATCAAATCTCAACCATTCATTGTATTTTATTCTTAAAAGATAAAGTAAAATTCATAAACTACCCACTAACTCTACCCAAAACCGAAAACCCATCTTCCCCACTTCAGAATCAACGATTCCAGGTTAGGCCATCTCTCTTTTCTCAATTTTTTTCATCAATTTCTTCAAATCTTTCAAATCTGTCAAGCAGTCATGCTCAGTAGTCGACTAATCCAAGCAGTAGTCGACTAATCTAGGGTTTCTACAGTTTGGGGTATTGTTTCTAAACTTGATCTTTATATCTTTTGTCATTTATCTATCTAATCATGTCTAGATCTAAGAAAACTAAGCAGACCCATACTTCTGTCAATGATGAAATCATCATCTATTTAAAAAGTCGTGATTTATTAGAAGAATTTAACAAAATATCAACTTTTGAAGTTCTTCCAGGACGATTTGTAAAATATGATGATTTTATCCCCTGGAACTTTAGTTCATATTTTGAAAATGTGGGATTGCTTGAATTATTTTCTGCTAAAAATAGAAAACCCACATATCCATTTCTTGTACAACTGTTCTATACTAATATAGAACGTGTGGGAACTATTGGTGGTTCTGAAAAACTCAAAACTCTTGTTAAAGGAATAGAGATTGACTTAACTACAAAGTCAATTAGTAAAATCTTCAATATTCCTTATCAAGGAGTTTCTCTTAGGTCTGTTAGGATGAATGATTCTGATCTGCTATCTAATCATATATTTCTTCCTAGATATGGCAAACCCTTAAACAACTCAAATAAACTTCGTCCAATTCCTAGGTTCATTGCACGAATCTTAGCCTATAACTTGTATCCAAAAACTGAGAGTTTTCATTCATTTCCCTAGATTTAGGAAAAACTCTATATGCTATAATGGGAAATATTCAAGTTAATTGGGCTGAAGTTTTCTTTGACAATCTTCTGACTATTCCAAGAGGATTTCTTCCTTATGGTGCATTCCTAACAAAAATCTTTGACAAATTTCATGTGGATCTCCAATCTGAAAATTCTGTTGTCCGTTCAATTGAATTCTTTGATTCTAATGCCCTAATTAGGATGAAATTAACTAATTTTGAAATTCAAGAATATAATCCTCAAAATGAACCTGAACCTCATCAAGAAGAAATTCCACAATCTTCAACTCAAGCAGGAGCATCTTCAAGTCAACCACAACCTTTTCCTACAGAACCCTCATGTTTTTCAGACGTGCAATATAATACTTTAAGTGCACGTATTCTTGAACTTGAAACTGGTCAAAGAGCTCTTTATTCCCAGAACTCATACATCATTAGTAATCAAGAAGAGCTAATCAAGAAGTTTGAAGATTTGGGATACAAAGCTTAATGCATATTTTTAAGGACAGCAACCTCCTCCAGCACCTTAAGATGTTTTTATGTTAAAGTTTCAAAACAATTATGTTTTTCTGTTTAAGTTTCAAAAACTATGTGGTTGTGAGTTGTTAAGACTTATGTAATATGTTATTTATGTTGCTACTATGTCACTTATGTTGATTGTTTGTTTTTATTATCTATGATAATGTTTGGTTAGATAATGCATGTGCTACATATTTTAAACAGATCATGGTGATGAACATTATGGAACTTTTGGTCTTTATGGTAAGTCTTTGCCTACCTATTTGGATGGGTGAAGTTATGGACTATGTTCATAACCTGCATAGATATTTTTCCTCTTTTTGTTGATAACAAAGGGGGAGAAATAGTACTTGTATGTAAGTATTGTTATTGTTATGTATTGTTATAGACTTATATTTGACTCATACTTGCATATATGCAGGGGGAGTAAGTATGGTTATTTCATTATGTTTTAATCTGATTATAAAATATATACTTATACATAAATTATTTGTTATCATCAAAAAAGGGGAGAATGTTGAATATCATATCTCCATGATAGTATTTTGATGATAACAATTTATACAGTGTGTGCACTAACTTTTATATGCAGATTTCAATATCACAATATGAACAAGTGCAAGATGTTTTCAAGGTAGTATGAAGTGAAGAAAATAAAGAACAGATGAGATAATGTATTTTACATTTTCTTTACTTAGAATTTTTGTACAAGCCTTGATCACACACACGCACACACACACAAAATTAGAACACACTAACACAGGCTTAGTGTGTTGGTTAACTATAGAAATCCCCTATGTTAACCATTAGAAATATAGTTAAAAGTTAAGTATAAAAATATTTTATATCATAATTTTTACTCTTAGTAGTCGACTAATTAGAATAGTAGTCGACTACTCATGCTTAAATCTTAAATATGCGTTTCTGTCAATTTACAGTATAGTCGACTAATAGTGAGTGTAGTCGACTACTCAGGTGTTTTACAGAAACATAAATTTCAGTCTTTTTACAGTATAGTCGACTAATCTATACTATAGTCGACTACTGAACGTAAAATTCATTTTATCAGTTTCTGTCAAAATACAGTGTAGTCGACTAATGAGCATTATAGTCGACTACTGAGAAATTTTCTGAATACACAGAGTCTATTTGAACTCAGTGTAGTCGACTAATGTTCATTGTAGTCGACTACAGATACAGTTTTTTCAGATTTTAAAGTTTGAATTTATGACTGTTTATAGCCGTTTCTAAACGTTTTTAAAGTTCAAAAATTTGTCTTTTCAAGAGCAATAAATAGGTTATTTGTTCAGAAAAATTGAAGAGATATACATACCTATAAGCTTTGATCTTTGCGTAATTTTTCAAGTGAAAAATATTCAGATTTTGTGAAAAAGAGAAGTTTCTGAAATTGCCTCTAAACATTCATCAAATACCTATCATTTAGGCAATTTACAGAGGTTAAAAGAATCCTAAGCCACTACTACACTTCACTACACATTCAAGGCTTATAGGATCAATTGTGTTCTTGCTTCAAAAGGATTTCTCTCGGGTTTGAGAGGGTTGATCTCTTGGTTTAGAGATTGGTGTTCAAATTGGCAAGGTATTTGTCAATTGGTGTTGCAATTTGCAGGGACTTGCAAATTGGTCAGGTTTGCGTTTGATTTTGTAAGTTTATTCAAAATTATAGTGGAAACTCTCAAGCAGGATTTGCTTGGGGACTGGATGTACACAGGATTAGTGGAACCAGTATAAATCCTTGTGTTTGTGATTTTCTGAGATTGCCATTTTTCTTTGCAATTTATAATTTACTTTGCATAAATTTTAAAAGAACACTATTCACCCCCCTCTAGTGTTCAAGTGTATCTATTTCAGATCCTACAAGAGAGAGAGAGAGAGAGGAGATTAGAGCTGGTGAGAGTGAGATAGAGAGCACTGGGGTTTGAGAGATTGAAGAGATGAGATAAGGATATTTTAGGAATTTTATCTTAGTTAGCATGTAATAATTGCTAAAAAGAGACTGCAGCACAAAATGTCACATTTTAAGGGACTGAACCACATGGGGGAAAAGTGATGGGACAGCAGCACATGAAGTTTTTGTTTTTAGGGCCTTGTCATATTTTTCCCTTGTTTCTAAACTAGTCATTCTTGAAAGAACAAAATTATGATGTGACAATATCATTTGAGATAATCATTTATTGTCATACATATTATATTTTCAACAACATTGAAGTAATGTGTAAATTTGGCATGATGAAATTATTATTTTAGTTTTTACACCTCAGACCCGTGAGATTATTGCCGCAGCGTAAGCCAAGGGATCCACTAAGTGTAACTCGTTGTTTGGCTCAATCCATTTACAAAAGAGCTAATATTGGTTAGACTAACTTCTTGAACTTGCCTTATAAATCATTTAATATCCTTTGCAAGATTCTAACAATAATATTCACATGATCTACTGTTCATGAATATGGAGACGTTAGTGTAACCAGACATGAAATAATATTGATAAATATCATCCGTCTTATTTAGATAAGTATCATTCTGGACTCGAGTACTCCTAATCACAGAAGAACTAAACAAAGGATAAAGTCTATGTTCTCTCACTACAGGGTAGCTCACTCTATTATCCGTTGTCCATCACCCTCAATCTCAATATCTCCGTCATCGCTGATGTCTTCTTCTGGGGTCTCCTCTTCGTCGTTAGTAGGAAGGATCTCCTCCTCATCCTCTACCATCTATTTGCCTTTGCCAGAGGGTATAGCAGACTTCTTGCCCCGCTTCCTTGGAAGCTCAGTGTCATGGATGGTATTAGTGGTGGCCCTAACCTCTTATTCGGCCACCAACTCTGTAATGTGATTCAACCTCACAGGCTCATTCGCAACAATGAGCTACTTGCAGTAGAGAAAAGTAAGATGCGTCTTATACCCTATCATAGGGAGGGCGAAAGTAGCGCCCGTGCAACTAATCACACTCCAAAGCCATGCTCGGATACCATCTATAAGACCGTCCTCAGTCCTCAGCTCTCAACTCAGATTCCTAACGTACAGTTGGTCGTATCCAAACTAACGAGTGAATAGACATGGCATGTAAGGCTCTATGTGATAGCACTCCTTCACATGAAGGATGAGATATCCGGGCCGGATGTTCATCAACCACCGGAAGCAACCCACATCAAGGATAGTATGCCCCATCTGTGGCCTCTCTTCATCAATCAACAAATCATTATAATGGCCTGAGAAACGAGGGACGCATTTGAAGAATTCCCAGCATTTGTGGATGTGAAGCTTGGCCTCAAGGAAACTTTTTGCTACCCACCTGCTCTCTTCTAATGACTGTAGGAGAGGAATGGAAGGATTTGTGATGCTTTGTGCTGACATTAGGTCGGGGCGATGGAGAACAAGCCACACCATCAGATAAGTATACGAAGCCTGCTGTGTATATCGACGGCCATCGCTGGAAGTAAAGAAAGTTCCTTCCCATAAGCAAGCTGGACGATGGTGAGGAGAACCTCTATCTATAAGGCGGTGGAGAACTGATAAAGTACGACGCACTTCTTTAGCCAAATGACGATATATCCTGCAAGAAGCGTCATTGGCCGAATTCACTTCTGGGCATGCCACAAGAATGATCGGAACTTGGTCCTCGCTGGAAACTTGCCCTCGGCAGGAGAAGTAGTGTATGATTGGGCACCTATCTTCTCAATCAAGTTATTGATCTCTGAGGGAGTTAGAGGAGTTAACCCACAAACTGCTTCACCAGAACTATCATCATAGCGCTAGAACAGGTAGTCGGCGAATTGTTTCAGGCTTAGCTGTGGTGATTTCTTCTTCACCAGAACACCTATGCTAGCTAAAGCCATATAATAGATATAAGTAAGATCTCACAACGTGTCGTGAATATTAGGAGAGGTTTCTCCAATTGCCTCAGCTGCTGCTTCGGGGGAAATACTCCTGATATGGATGATCGCCTATAATAAGTCCAAAAACCTTCTACATCTCATGAAGAGCCAACCCCAACTCTCCATTGCGAGTCAATAAAGTGTTGGTGTCAGGATTATAAAGCTCTAACAATGCCAAGAAATGGTGTACAAAATCATAACTTCCTCCCACAGTCTGATTATGTCGACCAAGTAAACTATCCAATGAGAGAATTAACAAGTTTCAATTAGAAGCTAGGAATCAATTTTAATCCAAAAGCTATAGTCATTAGGAATTGACGCCAACTTCTATTTTAAACTCATAACTTTTTAATAACTTGTCTAATGTAGGACTATACTCATATATTTTTTTGGGTTTGGTGAGAAAACTTACTCACAATCTTCCGGACCATAGGTATTAAACCCCAAGTGTGGTTAAGTAGCATCCCCCAACGCACGGCCTCGGGTGTTCTGAAAAATTATATTCTTATGAACACCTCTTAGGAGAGTCAGACATGAGGCATTGGAGTACTACTCATAGGTAGCTTACCAACTTGGTTAGACCCCATTGGGTTACTATACTCACATATTAATAACCTCAACAACTCACACTTAATTTGTAAGTATAGTTTAATCTTTAAAGACACCTCAATCCACCATAAGATTCCCTAAATTTTGCACCACTTCACTCGTGGATCCATTAACTTTTGTTTTACTTCATTCATGATATTTTTAATATAAAAATAGAGGAAAACATAGATATTGAAGTTTGAACACTGGCCATCTCTATGGGAGTTTTAAAGTCTACCAAATAGCCAAACTAATTTTGTATTATATTTAGTGTTGTTTCTGCTATTTTATATATATATATAT
>BQKN01066706.1:1281813-1297686 GCA_022839385.1 Asparagus kiusianus | reverse complement strand
ATATATATATATACCATATACTCTCTTTAAAAGTACGAGTTCGGGAAAATCTTTTCATAGTTAATATTACCCATAACTTTTTTGTAAATATTACATTGTTATCCTAATCTATTCTAATTAACCTACCTTCTTTGAATTGGTAATTAAATGATTTATCATATTCATAATAAGACTTAACATGTTATTGGATAAATGATATACATTTGATATATTTCAAATATTTTACTTATTTTAGTTCACAGATAAATCTAAAAAACATGTGCTAGCCATCACCTAAAAGTTTTTAGACTTTGTTAAAAATATCCTTCAAGTTTTTTAATTATAAAAACACCAATACAAATTTAAATTTTTATTAAAACATCTTAAAAACTATAAATTTTACTTATTAAAATTTTGTGAGAAATCTGAAAAACATATGCTTGCTAGAAACTAAAAGTTTTTTAAATTTGGAGAAAGGATCTTGTAAGTTTTGAATATTACAAAAATACCCCTAAAAATTCAAAATTGGTGAAAAACATCTTGAAAATTTTAAACCTATAAACACACTAAAAACCTACAAATAATACAAACAACTACCAAAAATTTATGGAATTTATAATAAGCACTCTAAACTTTTTACAAATTTTAAAATAAAACCCTCAAAATTAGAAAATTTACAAAAACCATGATAATCTCTAACCTAATAGTACATTAGAAATATAGAAATTAGAAATATTCCCTACATAATTTATAATTTATAGAAAACACCCTTAAAGGTTAAAAATTAAAAATAAACACTCAAAATTCAAATTTTACAAAGAACACCCTAAGAATTTCAACCTCATTAGTAAATTGAAAATATATTAATTATAAATAGTCTATAAACAATCTACAATCTGTATTAAAGGTCTATAAGTTTAACAAATTACAAAAAAAACCCCTAATATTCATAATTTTAAAAAAAAACAATGAAAATTTCTAACCTACAGACACTAAAATGAATATACAAAATAACTAACAACCCTTAGAAAATTAAAGAATTATAAAAAAATATCATACTCCCTTTAAAAGTATAGTTTTTGGGAAAAACCTTTTATGATCAATATTACCCATAATTTATTTGAAAGAACATATCTAATTAAAAATCTATTAAATTTGAAATTTATAAAAAAAATACCTTTAAAGTTTAGTACATTGAAAATTACCCCTCCAAAGTTTGAAAAATTTTAATAATTTTTTGTAGTTCCTTGATTTTAATGTTAATGTTTAATTGTTTTGCGTATTTATAAATTATAAAATTTTAGGGTGTTTTTTTATAATTTTTAAATTTTGAGGGTGTTTTTTTTGTAGTTTTCTAAAATTAAGCTGTGCATGTTTTGGCTATAACTTTCACATCCGACCTCGGAATGAGGTAATTTAAAATGCGTTGGAAATATGTTGAAGAGACCTACAATTGTTGTCTTTATGGTTTTTCCAGATTAGAACTGTATCTGTATGTTAAATATAAAATACTCTTAACTGGTTATATTTCCAGATTCAGGCTCGTGCATGATTTCACTCCTAAATTCACATATATATATTGGATTGATCTCAAGTCAATCCCTAGCATACTCAAGCATTAAAATATGTTATTTATCACCATATAACATATTTATTATTATTTATCATAAAATATTCAAATTTATGGGGTTTTATATTCTTCCCCCCTTAAACGAATTTCATCCCCGAAATTCCGCAATCGTATCTTAGAGATTAATAATACCAGAAAAGCACATTGAGGGGATAATACAGATAAGGAAACCTTCACATACACATCTTGTACTATTAATCTCCAGATATGAAACATATGAATATCTACACTTAACCATCTAGAATGCGAATACTCCCACTTAACTCCAAACTAAGCAAAACTAGTACGTCGGGCGAAAAATCCAAATAAGGAACCCCCATATATATACCATATGTTCCGAATAATTAGGAGCTAAGTGCTAGTACCACATTCTTGTGTTAGATGTAAATATGACCATATAATCATAAACAAGAACAACTCAAAATAAATCAATCAATTTATCTGCTCAAACAAGAGCGGGTAGTCGTGACGTATAACATCTTCACACTCCCCAAAATCCTCCTCGATATCTATACTTAACAGTCTAGAATGCAAATACTCTCACTTAACCTCTAACCAAATGCAACTAGTACGTCGGGTGAAAAATCCAAACAAGGAACCCCTAATATATATATCATGTGTTCCGAATAATTAGGAGCCAAGTGCTAATATCAACATTCTTGCGTTAAGTATGAGCATAAAGATTATCATAGACACAGGTAGACCATAGTCAAACAATTTACTTGCTCAAATAGATGTGGGTCATCACGATGCATATTCTCCTTGCAACCCCAAGAAACCTTCTCAGCTCCTTTCCAGTTCCATTGAACTTTGACTAAGGGTATCATTTTATTTCCAAGCCTCTTGCCCTCCTTAGCAAAAATATATCCAAGAATCCCAATCGTGGTCAAATTACCATGAAGCTCAATCTCTGGTGCGTCCAACACTCACTGCTGCTCCTTGTCACGTAGATGTTTCTTAAGCATCGAAACATGGAAGACATCGTGTATACGCAACATCGATGTTGGAAGATCTAGCCGATATGAATGGTTCCAATGTGCTCTACTATCCTAAGCGGACCAATATACCTTGGGGTAAGCTTTCCCCATCTACAAAATCGCTGAACTCCCTTCATTGTTGACACTTTCAACAATACATAGTTCCCAACCTGGAACTCGAATGGCTGTCATCTCTGATCTGCATAACTCTTCTGATGACTTTACACTACAAGAATACACTCCCGAATGACTGTTACCTTCCCTGTAGTATGTCTCACTAGCTCTGGTCCAAGTAGTAAGCTGTCCTCTGGCTCTGCCCAATAAATAGGTGATCTACAAAGCCTCCCATATAACACCTCATAGAGTGACATGCCATTAGTCGCTTGATAACTGTTGTTATAAGCGAATTCGATTAACACATGCCCGTGACATATCCTCCAACACTTGGTTGACTCTCTTTATTTGTCAATCTATCTGCATGTGAAAAATACTAGAATATGACAACTGGCTACCGAAAGAATTCTGGAAGCTCTTCCAAAATTAAGAAGTGAAAATCGATCCTTGGTCTGATATAATCATCTCTGGAACTCCATGCAATCTCACAATCTCCTGAATGAATATCCTTGAATAAGTCTCTTCTGTGTAAGTCGTCTTCTCTAGAATGAATTGTGCCGACTTTGTCAACGGATCAACTATAACCCAAACTGAATCATTTCCCCCCTCTTTTTTTCCTGATCTCGGCAATCCTATAATAAAGTCCATAGAAATATCTTCCCACTTCCTCCCGAAATGGGTAAACGCTATAGTGTTCCAGCTGATCTCTGATGTTCTACCTCCACTTACTAGCAGGTAAAGTACTTAGCTACATATTCTAAAATCTCCTTACGTATGTCGCTCCGCTACACATCTTTTCAAGTCCTTGTACATTTTTGATGAATCTGGATGTACTGTATACTTGGTACAATATGCTTCATCAAATAAATCCTTCTTAAGCTTTGGATAACCCGACATCACTAGCTGACCCTTCATTCAAGAACCCCCGTCTATTTCAATGGTTCATTCTGCCTTAATCTCTACAGAAGTCCCCTTCTTTCGGATTTTAATCTAAGATTCTCCTATTTGGGTGTTGATCTTTCAATCACTCCAAGATGACAACACTGATAAAGCTCCTAAGGAAATGCTGCTTCCTCTAATTTCTTGCCTAAAGTTAAACTGGCTAAGGGTGTAAAGATTTCGATACAATAAACATTACAAAATTGTAATCTCACAACGACGCTTCCTACTCAATGCGTCTGCTACAACACTCGTCTTACCCTAATGATACTAAATTGCAAACTTGTAATCATTAATAAACTCGACTCTTTGCTGCTGATTCCGGTTAAATTTCTAAAAAAGGTATTTCAAACTCTAGTAATCCGTATATATCTTAAATTGTATTCCATACAAATGATGTCTATACTTCTTTAGTGCGAATACCGCTGCTGCTAACTCCAAATCATATATGGGTAATTTTATCCATGAGTCCTCAATTTCTTTGAAATATAAGTCTTTACTCTCTAAGTCTGTGTCAAAAAACCTCTAAGATCCGATAACTACACATATATGTAACAGCTAAAAATCTTATCACTGCTCAGAATAACCATCACTGGTGTTGTAATCAATTTAGTCTTCAAAGCCGCATATGTTTTGTGGTACTCTGTGCTCCAAATAAACTGTACACCCATTTTCGTAGGCGTGTAAGTAACGTTGAAATTTTCAAAATCTTGAAGTAACTTCTTATACTAGCCGGTCAAATATAAGAAGCTATGAATCTCTAAAATGGTCTCCACCTTAGCTGGATTTACTATGATGCCCTCCCAGCTGATAACATGGTCCAAAATATTGATCTCTGATAACTAAAATTCATACTTGCTTAATGTAATGTATAACTGGTGCTCTCGTAAAGTCTGTAATACTAACCGTAAGTGCTGCTCATGCTCGGCCTCCGATCTTGAATAAATAGGAATGTCGTCGATGGACATGATCGCGAATTGGTCCAAATATGGATAGAAATCTCGATTTATCAAATTCATGAATATTACGGGTGCAATGGTTAGCCCAAATAGCATGACAAGAAACTCGAAAGAATCATATCAAGTCAAAAAGGCGGTCTTGGGGATGTCCATCTCCCGAATCCACAACAGATGACAACTGGAATGAAGATCAATCTTCAAGAAACTACGCTCTACTAGTCAAACAAGTCATAAATCTTCTATAGTGAATATCTAACTAGATCTAAACCTTCCTCATCTCAACAGGTGTTATACAAGAAGGTGCTCAGGGTATCGATGTTGTTCCTGACCACAACTCAATATAAAACTCAACCTCTCTCACTGGAGGTAAACCTGGTATGTCCTGCAAGACATCATGATACTCTGAGACCACTCATGTATCACTCAAATTCGCACCCATCACCTCTTTGGCGTATGCCAGAAATAACTTCACATTCTGGTTAGCTTATGAGGTTGCTACAATCTATACAAATCTATTGAATACTCATAAGCTGATTGTTTTTGCCAAAACAGTCAATACTAACGTGGTAGGAAAATAATCAATCCATAATAAAAATTATATCAAGCTCGGATATATGCACGAAACAAATAAACAAACTATGAATTGAACATAAACTCATCTAAGCTGATAATGTATCTCCTGCAATTACTCTCTAAGAGGGATGCCTCTCCCAAAGGAGTAGAGATGGATAACAGACGTCTAAGGGATGTGCAACTAGCTGAAACCTATCCATGAAGGTATGGAAGATAAAAGAATGCAAAGCTATTGAATCGAACAAGATCCGAGCTGGAAAAGAAATCACTATAGAAGAACCTTCTACTGCTTGCACCGTAATCACGTGGTACGCCTGCATAAACTCTGTCGATGGCTGGTGACTACTCTGTTGCTAGCGGTGGAATCTATGGGACTATGTGTCCCTCAGGAATCTCTTGGATAGTTTGTATATGGCCTACTGGCCCCTTGATCCTTGAAATGGTAGGTCATGCCTCAATCCTCTGCTACTGGCCGCAACTGTGGCCCTACGACTGTTGACCCTGACCATTATTTTGCTGGTGGTAATGAAAATCTTTACCCTATTGTTGGGGTCCTCCTGATCTTGTACAAGGTTTCTTGTCCTTGCCTTGGTCTTCGGACAATCCTACTACTAAAATTAACTCTTAGTACGTCTCCCTGCCCTAATTAGTTTAGTTCTAGCTGCTTATCAAAATAGTACATGAAATCCTTCCATGAAATTAATATACGATGCTCCGGCGTAAACTGGAATTAGTGCTATCCTCCAGCGTTATCCTTTAAGCTGAATATAACTAATCGTCCCTTATGTACTGAGTCGACGTTAATCATATCTAAAAATAATTCCCACATATTCCTTCTATTTATAGGTTGCAAATGAGTCTAGTGTGCCCTAAAACTCTGATGCTCACATCTTCTGATATCTTTCTCATTCTTACAGAGCCAAGCTTTCTACTTTATGGCTCTATTAACAGCTAGTTGTTGTGATGATGTAATCGTTGGTATTGTCTCTTTAATTGATACGACTGGTATGACTGGTGGTGGAACTTCAGAAAATGCAATCTGGCTCGTTACTCATTCCTCGAGAGTTGCTACTCTCTACTGCAATCAGTGTTACCAAGTTTTATCTCGACCACGTCCTCGTCCCGATGTTTAATATACCAAGAGGAGAGCTTAATTGATACAGTAAATAAGGTCGTCAATATCTATATATACAACATAACGTATCACAATAAGTAATCACACAAATACTTTTCAATCAAGGTAAAATAGTTATCATAAAAAATTTTGTAATTTTTGAATATACGTATATAACGTCCTCACTCATTCTAGGAATTCCTAGCGGACTCTATACATGATTCCTAGGAAACTTTATCCTAGGTCCACAATATGACATAGGAATAATCCTAAGAATGCTGAAACTAGAGCTCTGATACTAGCTGTGACGCCCCAGGTTTTACACAAGGCTGCAGTCGAAGGTGAACCCAGATATGTTAAACCTGCCATGCACCCATACTTGTGCATAAACACGTTTCACAAATCACAGTAGTATTCTCTAGTGGAATCAAAGAAAAGTGTAGGTACAAAATAGGCAAAATAAAGAGCTGAACATGATAGACATGATAAAGAAGGAGATATCTCATAAATGAAAATTATGTCTCAACTGAAATACATCTACTGTCTGAGAAAAATAAATGTCTCATCATGAATCAAATAAATATCATACTAAGATACACTACCTTTATAATATGGAGATGAAATACTAATGTCTAAATAAAAATATAAAATCTACTATGGAGCCCCTACTAATACTCATGTGACGGCGACTATGCAAGAACTCTGTCATCCTGCGGCTCTCTCTACCTCTATACCGCCTGAAAGAAAAGAAGAATAACAAATATAATCATATAAAGAGCGTCAGAGCGCTACAGCAAGATAACCTCCATCTTCCCCCAGGAGAAGGGCTACTAGATGGAGTGAAGACTCTATTGTGACGCCCCAGGGTTCACACAAAGCTGCAGTCCCAGGTGAAACCCGGATTGTCAAACCTGCCAAGCACCAACACCATGCTACGACATGCTTCCCCATCACAATCACTATCTCTCTAGTGGAAACAATAAATAGATGAAGGTACAGACAGGTAAATAATTGAAATTGAACACTATTGAACATACACAAAAGAAGCATAAGAAATATTAATAATGAGCCTAACTGGAAAAAAGTAGATATATCTCTGAGTCTGGATTGAACCTCAAATACAATGAGTCAAATAAACAAAGTCTTACAATAGCTCTCGACTCTATAAAATGAAATGCCAAATCTAGAGTCTAAAAATAATCAACTATATGTGGAGTTCTACAATAATTACAAAATATAATAATAGCTAAACGGACAAATAAGATGTCTCATCAACCTGCGACTCTCCGTGCACCAGACTCACTGTCTGAAAAGGGGGGGAAACAACGAGCGTCAAAGCGCTAGCAAGATCATCACTACCTCTCCCCAGGGAAAGGGGTTGGAGTTTATAGAAAAATATGAGTCAGAATCATTCATATAACTCTCTATGAATGAAAAACAAATAATCAATGATAAATACCCTAATCTCCAACATAAAGAATAATCATCTCATCTCGAACTACGTCTGAGTGACCTGTTCTATTATAAAAGGATATCAAAAATTGCTAAAACAAAATATATTTGCCGTTCATAACGGGTGTAACAAAATCACAAGGAAAATACCCTACTCGCGGGTAATCTATCATGGAAGTAAAGCTTACAACTGATCAATTATCTATGTGTGCATCATCTTGTGATATAGCGATACTTTTGTAATGCTTGTTACTCAATCGCTCTGCGGCAATAGGGTATATTATTCTCCTATTCCGGATACATGTAACAACGATACTATTGGAATACTCTTACTCAATCGTTCTGTGGAAAATAGGTTTCATCTCCCAATTTTCGGATACGTATAGAACAACATCATTCATATGTGTTTATCAAATTAACTCATGTCGAAAGTGTGTCAATCTAACACAATCTAGCATACATGCACAAATCTCGGTGTGCGTGTCCTCAACAGAAGTTCACCCTCATCCCAGGTGGTAAACAATCACTTACATCATAGTCTATCATCATTAGATCCAGAAATCTGCTCGACAAACCAAAATCAAGCCATGTAAACATGCCCAGCCAAAACAGACTGGCGGTCGACCGTGGCGGTTGACCGCGATGGGCTCCAGAGACTATCCAGGTCTCTGTCCTGCACGCGGTCGACCGTGAACCCTGATTCTAGTTTTTCCAAACTGGTTGTGTGTGGCGTGTTCATGTCATATTTTCTCGATATAAATGTGTTCATAAAATTTGTATGCAAACTTGTCACAGTAGATATGTGTAGGCTGTCTAAAAATCAAAATAGATAGCTGATCCCCATCAAACACCGATGATGGAAGTTATAATATGATGACTTTCAGAATGTTACAATTTGAAGACTTTCACGTAGATTGATGAAAATTATAATCTGATGACCTTCACAACAACCGATGAAATCTCTAATTCAACAGCCTTCACAATCAATATCGGGAGTTACAATCTGACAACTCTCATATTTCAAGGAGCCAAGATGAAGATTACAAGACAATGATCTTTGAAACTCTATGACAAATGAGATTACTTATTGATAATCTCTTCAAAGCAAGGCGCAGAACTCATCACCGTACTCTAACACCAAAACGCGGAGGTCCTCCCCGTGTGTCAACACCAAAACACAGAAGTCTTCCCTGCACAACAACACCAAAACGCGAAGGTCCTCCCCATGTGTCGACAGTAAAACGTTGGAGTCAAACCCGCATTACAACATCAAAACGCTAGAGTCGGACCCACGTTGCAACATCAAAACGCGAGGGTCGGACCCACGTTACAACATCAAAACGCGAGGGTCGAAGCCACGTGTTTGACTGGTTCAAACAGAACCTGAATGGTTTTTAAAACCGTATCTCCACTTGATGGGGGTCGGTTACACCCCATTATAGAGAGATTTTAGGGGGATCACACCCCTGAACAGTTCCAAAACTGTTTCCCACGATTTGGGGGCAGTTACACCCCCTTAATCCTCTACAAATAACTGAAAATCAATTCAGTTCAGGGGTGGGGCACAAAGGGTATTCGAGCATTCTTTCGGCGAGCTTTTTCAGATCTGAGACTTGGCAGCAAAGAGGGAATCCTTGGAGCATTTTGGAGCTTGGGAGATCTGCAACAAGAGTTTCTTCATCCTTGGCTTATTAACCGATTTTCGATTCAAATTAACTCTTTTACAGAGTTCTTCAAAACTCATTCAGAGTTCTAAAACATGCTTTGCAAGTTCTCCACAACGTCAATCGTGAGGAGGAGATATCGTTCCAGTGAATCAAAACGTGCAGATCGTCAACGGAGAGGAAACTCGACGCGAGCATTCGAGGGAGGCACTCCATCGCTACCGAGAAGAACCCAGAATTAAACAAAGGGGAGAATCAAATTCATTCTCCACTCTTTTGTAATCGGAATCCAAATTGTAATTGATTTTGAGAGAATACAAGTTAATTTTCTTTCATTTTCTTTGCACTACAAATTTTCCGACAAATAATATGAACATTTGAAAACAACCCAACAATTATAAACATAATTTTATGCATTAGATTTGTATTCAAAACTCTAAAACATGCATAAAAACTCAAAACAACGAATCAAACCTCTTCCTTTAGATTAACCACGTTTTAAAATTATCATCAGATCTAAATCACATCTGTGAAAATGTTCTCAACCTTTTTAGCATGAAAATACCTAATCTTTATACATATAATACAAAAGAGTTATCTTTTATACATAATCTATTCGTTTAGGCTCTACAAAACATGTTTAAATCTCTTTAAAAATGCTTTAAAAATAGGGAGGGGGATTAGCAGAGATGATAATCACCAGGGGTTGTAGAAAAACATGTTAGAAGCAAGGTTGAAAAAGATCTCCACTCCAAAAGCCAAGAATCACCCGAAAATCCACTTGAAAGCCTTCAATCTTCTCCAAGAAATCAAACTAGGGTTTTTGGAGGGTTTGGTGGTTGTTAGGGTTCTTAGGAAAACTGAGAAAAACGTGAAAAACTCATATATATATCAGAGGAAAACGAATATGGGTTTAGAAATCCGAAAGCAACTCAAAAAAGGAGAAAACTCTCTGCAGGTTTCGAGATTGACCGTGGCGGTCGACCGAACTATGGTTGACCGGGACGGTCGACCGGACTGAGCTTTTCCAGCTCCTCAAATGTTTGGCCATTGTGCATATTTTGACTCTTTTCTCTCACATGTATGAACTCGTTCATACTCAAAACACATGGTATTATACTCATATACCATTTAATGATATTTATCATACAAAATATCCACATATCATAATTTATCACAGATTAATTATATTATTCGTAAATTATCGGGGTTTTACATTCACCCCTTCTTAAGAGGATTTCGTCCTCGAAATTCCGCAGTCTCATCTCAAAGCTCAAAAACTGGGAAAACACATTAAGAATGTATAATTCATATTAATAATTCCTTCTTCACACATCGCATAGTATTAGCACATTAATATTTAAAGTTAACAACCTAGAATGAAAACATTCTTACCTAAATCCTTAACTAAACGAAATTGGTACGTCGAGCGAAATAATCCAAACAATGAAACCCTCATGTATAACCATGTACTTCAATTGATTAAGGACCAGGTAAAATATATCCTCATTCTAGTGTTAAAGATAAATATAAATGTGGCTAAACAATCATAGATAATGATAACTATCAAGTCATATAAGCATATCGACATCATACTTGTCCAAACAGGTGCGGGTAGTCGCGACGAGCATCCTCCTCATGCTCCCAAGAGATCTCTTCAGCTCCTTGTCGGTTCCACTAAACTTTCACTAATGGAATGACTTTATTTCTAAGCTTTTTATTCTTCCTAGCAAGTATGCGTACTGGTACCTCTATGATAGTTAAATATCCTGAATCTCAATCTCTGATGAGTCAATCACTATCTGCTGCTCATCATCCCGCAGATGCTTCTTAAGCATCGAGACATGAAAGACATCGTGTACACTCGACATCGATGCTGGAAGATCTAATATGTAAGAAACAGCTCCAATGCGCTCGATGATCCTGAAAGGACCAACATATCTCGGGGCAAGCTTCTCCCGTCTATCGAATTGCTGAACGCCCTTCATCGGTGATACTTTCAACATGACTGAGTCTCCGACCTAAAACTCTAAAGGTCGTCTCTGCTAATCTGCATAGCTCTTCTGCCGACTCTGCACCGTAAGAATGCGCTCTCGAACCAATACCACCTTCTCTGTGGTTTTTCTAACTAACTCTGGACCAATCAATAGACTATTCTCTGGCTCTGCCCAACATATAAGTGATCTGCAAGGTCTCCCGTACAAATCTTCATACGGTACCATCTCGATGGTAGCTTGATAACTATTATTATATACAAATTCAATCAGTGAGATGTGATCCTCCCAGCTACCCTGAAAATCTATAATGCATGCTCTCAGCATGTCCTCTAAGATCTGATTCACCGTCTCGGTCTGACTGTCTGTCTGTGGGTAAAAAACGTTGCTAAATGACAACTGATTGCCAAAAGCATCCTGAAAACTCTTCCAAAAATGAGATGTGAAGACTGAGCCTCAATCTTATACAATCGTCTCTAGAACTCTTTGCAATCTAACAATCTCCTGAATGAAGATCCTCGTATACATATCTACTGTATAAGTCGTCCTCACAGGTAAGAAATGTGCGGACTTAGTCAATCTGTCCACTATAACCCAAATAGAATCATTTCCTTTCTTTGACTTGGGCAACCCTACTATGAAATCCATGAAAATATCTACCCACTTCCACTCGGGAATGGGTAAAGGTTGTAGGGTTCCTGCAGGTCTCTGATGTTCTGCCTTAACTTGTTGGCATGTATAACACTTAGGCACATAATCTGAAATCTCTCTGCGCATACCACTCCACCAAAAATGCCTCTTCAAATCCTTGTACATTTTCGTCGTGCCTGGGTGCACTGTATATCTACTGTGATGAATCTCGTCAAAAAGTTCCCTCTTTAGCTATAGATTGTTCTACATAACGATCCTACCTTTCATCTTCAGGCCTTCATCTAATCTAATAGTCCAATCATCCTTGGGTTCTTTGGAGATCTCCCCCTTGCGGGTTTGAATCTAAGAATCCTCTAACTGAGCTCCGACTACTCTATCTCTCCAAGATGGCCGTACAATAACGCTCCTAAGAACACACGGCTCCGCCAATCTCTGGCCTGAAATCAAAATGCCTGAGGGTATAAAGATCCTGATATAGTGATAACCTCAAAGCTGCTAGTCCGCGACAACGCTTCCTGCTCAACGCGTCTGTTACCACGTTCGCCTTTCCCGGATGATACTGTATAGCAAACTCATAATCCTTAATAAACTCTACCCATCGTCGTTGCCCCTGGTTGAGTTCTTTCTGTGAGAAGAGGTACTTCAAACTCTGGTGATCTGTGAATAACTCAAGTTGTACTCCATACAAATAATATCTCCACGCCTTCAGTGCAAAGACCACTGCTGCTAGCTCTAAATCGTGCGTGGGATAATTCTGCTAATGAGTCTTCAGCTGCCTCAAAATATAGGCTACGACTCTTTGGGTCTGCAACAATACAATGCTAAGACCCAATAAGGATGCATCAGTGTAGATAACAAAAGTCTTATCACTGCTAGGAATAACCAATACTGGTGCTGAAATCAACTTAGTCTTCAATGTCTCAAATGCCTTCTGGCACTCTATGCTCCAAATGAACTGTACACCCTTCTTAGTAAGGCGTGTAAGTGGTGTGGCAATCCTCGAGAAGTCCTGAATGAATTTTCTGTAATAGCCTGCCAAGCCTAAGAAGCTACGAACCTCGGTAACTGTCTTCGGTGGCTCCCAATCAAGTATGGCTTCTACCTTAGCCGGATCCACTACAATGCCCTCCCTGCTAATAACATGGTCCAAAAATCTGACCTCTGATAACCAGAATTCACACTTGCTAAATTTAGCATACAACTGGTGCTCTCTCAATATTTGCAATGCTAACCTCAAATGCTGCTCGTGCTCGGCCTCCGACCTCGAGTAGATAAGAATATCATTGATGAAAACTATCACAAACTAGTCCAAATATGGACGAAAAACCCGATTCATCAAATCCATGAATACTGCTGGTACATTGGTCAACCCAAACGGCATGACAAGAAACTCAAAAGACCCATATCGAGTCAAGAAAGTGGTCTTGGGAATATCTATCTTCAAGAAGCACTACGCTCCCTACAACTGGTCGAACAAATCATCGATCCTCGGTAATGGGTACCTGTTACGGATAGTGACCTTGTTCAATTGGCGATAATCTATACATAATCACAGACTCCCGTCCTTCTTCTTCATAAAGAGGATCAATGCTCCCCACGGAGAGTTACTCCGTCGAATGAAGCCCTGAGACAACAACTCATCGATCTGGATCTGTAGCTCCCTCATCTCAGCAGGCGCCATACGGTAAGGAGATCGGGAAATCGGTGCGGTGCCTGGCTGCATCTCTATGCAAAACTCGACCACTCTCACTGGAGGTAATCCTGGTATGTCCTAGAATACATCCTGGAAATCTGAGACTACTCGCATCTCACTCAAATCTGTGCTCCGATCCTATAATATCGTCTCCTCTAAGTACGCAAGAAATGACTCCGCAAACTGGTTGCCTCTGAAGGTACCTACCACTAACTTTGATCCATCATATGCTCTCAAACTGACCGTTTTCGCAAAACAATCGATACTCACAAGGTAGAAAGATAGCCAATCCATACCAAGAATCACATCGAATTCAAACATATGCAACACGATCAAATCAATCGCGAACTCAAAATCATCCAAGCTGACGATGCATCTCCTACAAACACTCTCTAACAGAGACATCTCTCCCAACGGAGTAGATACAGATAATGGGAAATCTAACAGCTGAGCTACAAGCCGAAGTCTAATCGAAAAATCATAGGAGATAAAAGAATGTGAAGCTCCAGAATCAAAAAGTATACGTGCTGGAAAGGAGTTCACACGGAACGTACCTTCCACCACAGCTCCGCTCGCGCCATGATCGTGAGGAACCACTGCATATACTCTACCGATCTGCTGCTCTGCATCACCAGGAGTGAATGGTGCCATCTGCCTCTGCTGGATCTCCTGGATCACTCGAACCTATCCCTCTATCCTTGGAACTGCTGGAGGTGACTTAATCCTCGGCTGTTGGCCTTGACCGCGTCCCTGAGCGTGGTTCTGCTAATGCTGCTGAGTCCTGCCCTGCTGGCTTGCTGCGGGTGCGCTACGGCACTCGGCTGCTCGGTGCCCAATCTTGTTACAATTGTAAAAAGCTCTCTAGAATCGGCGCTACTACTGCGCTCTCTCGTCCTGCTGATGACCCTTCTTATGAGGACCCTGATGATATGGACCCTTACCCTGCTGCTGGGGTCCTCCTGAGCCTCCAAATGATCTCTTTCCTTTTCCTTTGTCCTCGGACTGTCCTGACTTACCATTGTCCTTGCCCTTGTTGAATATGGCTATATCCGTCTCTTGAGCCATGGTAGCATCTGTCACCTCCCGCACTGACCGAAACCTTCGAGAAACTATATACCGACGCAACCCTGGATGAAGTCCCATCAGGAACATCTGAGCCTGTTGCTCCTCTGTGTGCCACATGTCGGTGAATCTAAGCAATGACATGAACTTACTCTCGAAGTCCATGATAGACATATCTCCCTGCTCTAACCGAGCCAGCTCTAACTCTTTTCTGGCTTTCGCTACAGCCGAGACATACTTGTAGGCGTATAAAATTGCCTATAGGTCCCTTAGCTTAGCTCAGCACGATGATTCGACAAAACAACGAACATTCTAGCGGTGAGGCACGCAAGCAACGGAATACGTTCGCGTGCGGGACCAAACCAACGGTTCGGAAAGTTAATGAGTCGTCCAACAACAAAACGGACTTGAACTCAAACACCGAAGCGGAGCTACTGCCAAATGAAGATTCGGGGAATCGAATCAAGACCTGAACAAATCAACGAAGGGTCGAGGCGACAAGGCACACGAACAATGGAACACGTACGCACGTGGAATAGAACCAACGTTTCGGGGAATCACCGAGTCATCTAAACAAGAGCGAACTCGGTGATATAACGATCGAATCAAGACCAATCCCGGACTCGGACTCAGAAACGGATTAATTGCCATATTTGGAATCAAGTCAATGAGCCGATTCCAGAAGCCGAATCAAATCCGAACGACGGAGAACCGGAAACACCGGAAAACGACGAAACCAGCGCACCTGGGGGAACTCGGCCCGAACCGAACCACCCTAAGGTGGCTCGGCCAAGGCCGAGCCACCTCAGGGTGGCTCGGCCAAGGCCGAGCCACCCAGAGGTGGCTAGGCGCAGTTCTGTGCCAAAGACACAGTTTTGAGTGCCTATAAATAGGCCTGGCACTCGTTCATTTGGGAGGACTTTTTTTGAAACTTCTGAAGAGCCGAAACTCTGCCGGATTGCGACCTCAACTCGGATTGCGAAGGCTTGAAGACTTGGAAACTCAGATCTACGTGATACTACTCTGGATCTAAGCTTGGTTCTTAGATCCCGAGATTAGAGCGAGCGTTTCC
>BQKN01066706.1:1248403-1260053 GCA_022839385.1 Asparagus kiusianus | reverse complement strand
TCCGTGGACCGCCGACTCTTCAAGATCCTTGCCGGTAAAATCCGGCAGAGTTTCGTCTATCCGCGTAGGATATAGAAACAGAACCTCGTCGATCCGCGTGAGATCTAGAGGTTATAAGCGTATATCTCGGCTAAAACGAGATAATAGCTCTTCTTAGTGTCACCGCTAAGGAGCAACACTAAGGAAAGGGAGGGGTGAATGAAGGAGACTGTTGATGAAGATCTCTTGCTCCTTGATCCGGCAGGGCTTCGCCGCTCTCTTGAAAAACTCTGACTCCTCACTCCGGCAGGGCTTCGCCGCTTCACACAAGAGGAATCCTTGGCTAAGATAATTCAGCCTTGAATTCGGAGCCAAGAGAATGGAGGCTAAGGGCCTCTATTTATAGGCAAATGAGGGGGGGGTGGCTGAAAAATCTACGGACACCCCATGGGGTGTCTGAAAAATCTAAGGACACCCCGTGGGGTGTCTCAAAAAATCCGAGACACCCTTGGGTGTCTCGGAATTTCCGAGACACCCTTGAGGTGTCTTGGATTTTCTGAGACACCCTTGGGGTGTCTTGGGTTTTTTCAGACACCCCCGGGGTGTTTTACGCCACCGTTGTCCCGCCGTTGACTCGCCGTTGACTTGCCGTTGACTTTTCGTCCGAACTCGGATTTGAGTGATTTCGGATGCGTTGGAATCGTGACGGCGAGCTCTGTAGGCCCCGATGGTTGGATTATCAGTGGGGTGATCGGGGCATGGCGGGCGTTGGCCCAATTGCGGTGGTCGCGGGGTTTTCGGTCAATCCGTATCCCCGTGATTCTGACCTTCTGTCGGCTCACGTAGTCCGTCGGTTCACTTCAGGCGTTTACCGACGTCGTTGGAATTCTTGTGAGCCGGGTAGTGACGTTCAATCGTCGCTTGTTGACACTGAGCTGTGTGCGGGGACCTATCGGCAATTTTCGATGCCTACATCTATGTGTGCATCATCTTGTGCTATAGTGATACTTTTGTAATGCTCGTTACTCAATCATTTTGTGGCAATAGGGTTTATTATTCTCCTATTCCGGATACATGTAACAACGATACTATTGTAATACTCTTACTCAATCATTCTGCAGAAAATAGATTTTATCTCCCTATTTCTGGATACGTATAGAAAAACATCATTCATATGTGTTTATCAAATTAACTCATGTCGAAAGGGTGTCAATCTAACACAATCTAGCATACATGTAAAAATCTGGGTGTGTGTGTCCTCATCAGAAGTTCACCCTCATCCTAGGTGGTAAATAACCACTAACATCATAGTCTATCATCATTAAATCCAGAAATCTGCTCGACTAACCAAAATCAATCCATGTAAACATGCACAGCCAAAACAGACTGGCGGTCGACCATGGCGGTCGACTACGACGGGCTCCAGAGACTATCCAGGTCTCTGTCCTGCATGCGGTCGACCGTGAACCCTGATTCTAGTTTTTCCAAACTGGTTGTGTGTGTCTTGTTCATGTCGTGTTTTCTCGATATAAACATGTCTAAAACTTCATAAATTTTGTATGCAAACTTGTCACAGTAGATATGAACATCTGAAAACAATCTTACAATCATAAACATAATTTTATGCATTAGATTTGTATTCAAAACTCTAAAACATGCATAAAAGCTCAAAATAACGAATCAAACCTCTTCCTTTAGATTAACCATGTTTTAAAATCATCATTAGATCTAAATCACATCTGTAAAAACGTTCTCAACCTTTTTAGCATGAAAAAACCTAATCTTTATACATATAATACAAATGAGTTGTCTTTTATACATAATCTATTTGTTTAGGCTCTACAAAACATGCTTAAATCTCTTTAAAAACATTTTAAAAACGTGTTAGAAGCAAGGTTGAAAAAAGATCTCCACTCCAAAAGCCAAGAATCACCCAAAAATCTACTTGAAAGCCTTCAATCTTCTCCAAGAAATCAAACTAGGGTTTTTGGGGGGTTTGGTGGCTGTTAGGGTTCTTAGGAAAACTGAGAAAAAAGTGAAAAACTCATATATATATATATATATATATATATATATATATATATATATATATATCAGGGGAAAACGAATATGGGTTTAGAAATCCGAAACCAACTCAAAACAGGAGAAAACTCTCTGTAGGTTTCGCGGTCGACCGTGACGGTCGACTGGATTGCGGTCGACCGGACTGAGCTTTTCAAGCTCCTCAAATGTTTGGCCATTGTGCATGTTTTGACTCTTTTCTCTCACATGTATGAACTCGTTCATACTCAAAACAAATGGTATTATACTCATATACCATTTAATGATATTTATCATACAAAATATCCACATATCATAATTTATCACACATTAATTATATTATTCATAAATTATCGGGGTTTTACATCTATCTATAAGCATAGTCTACCTAGATTATTTTACTTGTATTTAAGTCAAATTAACATTTAGAAACCTATAACATGAGACATAGTACGTCGAGCAAAATAATCCAAATAAGAAGACCCTCATGTATATACTATTGTCTCATATTGTAGATAACTAAATATTAATACCGAAGTAAGAATAGACAATCTAATGAAATCAACAATTAGAAATCCACAACACAAGGATGGTACGTCAAACGAAATAATCCAAATAAGAAAACCCTCATGTATATACCATATATCTCAAATTGTTAATCACTAATCATTGATCCCAACTAACAAGTAAAAAAATAGTAAAAAAATATAAAGACATCATTACATCATATTTATAATATCTTCCTTAATCACTGGGGAGATAAAATAAATACCAACATATAATTCCATATACTTTCAAGAGCAAAGTATCTTGATCATATATCTCAAAGATGAGTTGAATTAACAATCTCAATGTCACGGACTACCATGTAAGTATCCTGAATTGTATACATGGCTCATTAGTCTCATCGCGATCTGAGCATGTAGCCTGAGTGTAGGACGACCTACCATATAGGTATCCAAATAGATGGCTCACAATCACCATAAATAGACGGTTTACCAGCCTCATCACACACTCATGTGGACGGACTGCTATACAAAGCATCCAAACCCTACACAATGGCATGTACATATAGAGTATTGACGCACTACCTAATGTAGCACTGAACTGGGCTCATCAACGATATCTATCTTGTGCATAAATTGTGTATAACTGGTATATTGACGCACTATCCCATATAATACTAAGTTGTGCTAATGATATCCAATGAGTGTATGAACAATCACTACTTTATTATAAACCACCAACGCTTGTCAAAATCCCCTTTGGGTTACGCATGTGTGTGCAATGACACTGTATTTGTGTATTCATGAATTTACATGTATAAAAGTGCGGTTCGAATGTCGCAAACACATTTCAAACAAAAACAAAAAAAAACTTTAGAAAATCAGCCTTAGTAGTCAACTACTAGACTGAGTAGTCGACTACTCTGAGTTCATCCCGATCCTGTAAATTTGACTAAGTGTGAGTATAGTCGACTACTATGAGCATTAGTCGACTATTCTGTTATGAAACAGATTTTGTGAGTTGCATCAGGAAGGGAGTAGTCGACTATACACATGATTAGTTGACTACTCTGCTAAGGAAATGTTTCTGTATACTAAATTTTGAGACAGAGTAGCTGACTATGTTGGCCTCTTTGTTTTGATGAAGTTTACCAAACAATTTACCACTAATATTGTTTGTCTAGTGTTTGTGTATATCTATTTATTGTAGACAAATAACAAGTTGGAGGATGGATGAAATTACGCATTCACGATCATATCTAATGGAGGTTGGTAGAATTGTGGAGTGAAGCCTACGCAATTCAAAATTAAAGATTTAAGTTCAAGCTTCATCCGCAAGTATACCAAGATAGAGCTTCGTTGAAGATCACAAGCTTAGATAAATTTAGTTTTAGGTTTTATATTATGTGTGTTAGTACATTAAGCTCAATCATATACGCACATACACGTTTTTGTTTTGTATATATATATATAGTTATATATATACATACATGTTTTGGTTTGATAGTTTTCAAGTTTTAATATGAAACAATTGTATATAATTAGAAAACATATTTTTGTTTCATACTTACATACATATATATAGTTTCATCAATATCAATTTTATTTAGTTTAATGAAATCATATTTACTTTTGAAATGTTTGCAAAATATGTAATTTTATGAAAATATTCTTTTCTTGGTTTATGGACTTAATAACAATCATATACATCTTTTATTAGGTCTATATAATCATTTTATAATGTTTTAAAATATGGTTAAGCTAAAATGTCAAAACTCATATGTTTAAATTTTCATGTTTTGGACTATTTTGCAAAATGATGATATTTTTTATTTGGGAGGTCCTTTCTAAAAACATGGTTAAGCTAAAATGACTATCTTTGATATTTTTATAGCATGTTTATTATCATGTTTCAAAATTAGAAAACAGTTTTCAAACCTGTCAATTGTATGTATCTGTTTGCGGTCGACCGTCATAGTCGACCGCCTTGAGTCCAAAGACTCAAAATTGTATTTTGATGGCTTGTAGTCGACCATGACGGTCGACCGGATGAAGTCCAGAGAGTTTTGCGGTCGACCGCCACGGTCGACCGGCTGTTGTCCTGAGCCCAGATTTTGTTTTTAAACTGCTCGCGGTCGACCGCGTATTTTCCACGGTCGACTGCCAAAGTTATCATTGGCTTCCAACGGTTATTTTCTGAGCTGTTTTTCTGTGGGCTTTTTGGTCATTTCAGTGGGGTTTTTGCTGAAGTTTTGAGTGGGTATAAATACCCTATTGCATTCAATTCTCCCACTAAAAATAAGAGTGTTTTAAACAAGTTTAAGAAAGTTTTAACAAGGGTTTTAGTTTTGTTTAAAGTTAGTTTAAAAAGCTTTTAAGCAATTGAGAGTTTGATTTTGTGAAATCAATTTCACAAGAGCTAGAAGGGATCATCACTTGGTGTTTGAGCTTCAAATCATCTCTCTCTCACTCTTGTCATTTATTGGAGAAGTTTTCTAAACTCAATCTAGCTTTACATTTTATATTGTTTGGTTATCATTTTATTAAGCTAGTGTTCATATTGAGTTTAGTTGATTTTATTTATATCATTGTTACACACACCCACATTGAGCTTATTGTATTTTCATACTTAGCATAATTTGGGTTGTGGGGATTTGTAACAATTGAGAGTGAGCCTACATTGAGTTCTCATCTGTTGTACAGAACAAATTTATTGTTACATTGTGAGTGTTGTAAAGTTTTTGATGAGCTAGAAAACTGAGTACACCGAGAGGAGTGTGTGGTGAGAGACGGGGTCGAATCCAAGAGGAGTGGCATCGGTTGATGAACCTAGGATAGGTTATATCCGAGCACTTGAGGAGGAGGACACGAGCTAGGCCAACACCTAGAGGGTGTGAAGTGTATTTGCAAATGTATGAGTTGCAAAGTTTTCGGTGAACTAGAAAACCGAGTGTGTCGGTGTAAACGTTATTCGGGTGAGCGTAGAAAACCCAGTTGTGATAGTGGATTTCTCCCAGGGAGAGGGGAGCAGAGACATAGGATGGAAGGTCTAAACTCCATGATCATTTCGTGTGTTTGAGTTTGCTTTGGCGTACTTACTCTTATGTTTATATTTCTTATCGCCATTGTCCATTGCTCATTATTTATATCATTCACTATCTTTTTTATTTTGTTTACCCTTGTGTATATCACTTGTCCTAGCTCACATATCTTGTTGTATTTTATACTTACTAGGATAACTTATTAATTAGTTTTAATTGGCATAAAATCATATTAGATTAGCATAAGACCCTAATCACCCCCCTCTAGGGTCTAACAGACTACTCATATTAGTAGTCGACTACTCTGCATGCAACTGAAATACAGGCATGCACAAACCGAACTTTAACAAATCAAACATGTACTTATGCAATGTTAAACCAGATTTAAATGATTTATAACATCATACATAGATTAACTTGATCATAAACATGGACTTAACTTGGTCTAATTTAAAGTTAACACCTTTATTAATTAATCTCTTCATAAACATGATGATTAAAAGCATGAAAAGATCTACACATGAAGAGAGAATAAATCATTTTAAACTTCATTACAAAACCTAGATACCACAAACCTAGGTTTTTACATGATTAGATTACAAGAAAACTCCATTAATTAAATAAACTAGGGTTTGCACATAGGTAAATCTCAATTAACAAATTAAAAATGAAAATTAATATTAATTCTAATGATCATGATCATATTTCTAAAGTAAACAGCAAGGAAGAACATTAGATCTAACATGGATCTCAGATCAATCATCAAAATCTATCTTTTAATCATATGAAATTAAGAAGAGATATGAAAACACTAATTTAATGACTTTAAATCATCTAATAAATTAAGGTTGCAAGTGAGGATGCAAATGATCTTGCCTTAGGGTGCTGGTGGACTCCTCAACCACGTGTATGCTAGATCCTCTTGAACCACGATCACACTTTTCAGCTTTCTCCTCGACAAACACCTCAAAACTCTCCCACAACTCACAAAATAGGGTTTAGGGTTTGAGGAGGGAGATGACTGCTAAACCCACGAATTTTTATCTCTAAAATTAAGGTTTAAATAAATATTTATAGATATATAACAACCTAGGTTTGGATATAAACCAAAACCAACCCAAAACCTAAAATAAATCTAGAAACAGCCCCGTTAGTCAACTACTCTAGGTAGTAGTCATCTACTCACATCACAGAAATAGTCTGTGCATGTTTTGGCTATAACTTTCACATCTGACCTCGGAATGAGGTGATTTAAGATGTTGGAAAACTGCTGAAGAGACCTACAATTTTTCTTTTGGGTTTTTCCAGATTCGAACTGTATCTATGTGTAAAATATAAATACTCTTAACTGGTCATTTTTTCAAATTCAAGCTCGTGCATGATTTCAATCCTATATTCACATATATGTATTGGATTGATCTCAAATCAATCCCTAACATACTCAAGCATCAAAATATGTTATTTATTATCATATAACATATTTATTATTATTTATCATAATATGTTCAAACTTATGGGGTTTTACACATATACTCATCGGAGTGTAAATATAGGTATCAAATACACCAAAACGGCCGATAACATGCGAATATAGACCAAAAATAGTATCATTGAACACGTGGGGCCTTGTTTTAGGCCCGAGACACAACTTTGTTAGGTCTTATGTTATGAGCCTATATCTTCTAATCTTGTTTTGATGATTACAAACAATTCCTAATATTATTTGTCTAGTGTTTATGTTTTCTTATTAGGTATCTAGACAAACAATAGGTTGGAGATTGGATGGTTTGAGACTTCACGATCACATCAAATCGAGGTTGGCAAAATATCGGTATGAAGCCATTATTCATCAAGTCATATTCAAGTTGAAGATCCAAGTTCAAGCTTCATCCGCAAGTTTACCAAGTCGAGCTTATTGAAGACCTTCATCAAGCTTGGATAATTTAGTTTAGATTTTATATTATGTGTGTTAGTACTTTAAGCTCTTATATATACACACATACACGTTTTGGTTTTTGTATATATATAGTTATATATATACAAATATATTTTGGTTTAGCTATATAGATATGAAACAATATATATCTTCATATATACTTTTATATGTTTCATGTTCTATTACATTTGGAAAAATATTGTATTTTTGGTTTATATGGTTTATAGACTTAACAACTATAGTTTATACTTTTTAACAAGTCTATAAAATCATTTTACAAAGTTTTAAAACTTGGCTTATGTCAAAACATCAAAATTCAAGTATCTCATGTTTTCAAGTTTTGGACATATTTGTAAAATGATGATATTTTACAAATGGAAGGTAATTTTTGAAAACCAGTTTTTGTAGCATGTTCATTATCATGTCTACAACCATTTCCCAAAGTTTATATTTTTCTGATTTTATTTGCTATTTTTAAAGGCAGTTTGAAAATTAGATTTTTGTTTTAAAACATGCTGATAATCTGTTATCAGTCGACTGGTCAGTCGACCGATGAAATCAGTCGACCAATCAGTCGACTGAAGAAAGTGCCTGCAATTCAAAAAAGTTTCTGTTTTGTTTTGGTCGACTGACCAGTCGACTGATGAGGTCATCAGTCGACTGATAAGGTTCGTCAGCCGATTGATGAACTAGAAAACAACTCTAACGGTCAACTCATCAGTCGACTGATGTATCCCGTCAGTCGACAAACCAGCTCCAACGGCTATATTTTCAGCCTTTGTTATTTTATCATTTTGCGGGTTTTTCTTGGATTTTGTACCTTGGTTTTTCTTCCTATATAAACCCCTATTGTTCTCATCAGAATTAAGTTCTTTTAAGAGGGTTTTTAACAAGAGTTTTAAGTATTTAAAAGTTTGTTTCTCAAGTTTAAGTTTGGTGTTTGAATTTACAAAGAGGAGGCTTGCATTTTCAATTGAGGAATTCATCCTCAACCTTCTTCAACCTCTTTGTAATTATAGAGAAGTTTTTCTAACTCTTTTCTCTAGTAATTTTATTATTGATTTTCATATTCTTAGTATTGCTAGTTTGTTAATTGAGTTAGATTTTATTTATACTCATTTTATCACACACACCTTATTTGAGCTTGTAGCATTTCATACATCATACATTGGGTTGTGGGGCTGTGATTTTTGAGATTGAGCTTATATTGAGTTCTCACCTATTGTAGAGAACATTTTATTGTATTGTGCTTAATTTTGAGTTACACATTGTATCACACTTGTACACCGAGAGGAGTGTGTAGTGAGAGACGGGGTTATCCCAAGAGGAGTGGCGTCGGTAGTAATGCCTAGAGGTAGGTCGTAATTCTAAGCACTTTAGGGAAACACGGGCTAGAGAACAACACTTAGAGGGTGTAGAGTGTGAGTGTAGTTGTGTGTGTTGTAATGTTTTCGGTGAACTAAAAAACCGAATTGTGAGGTGTAAACGTTGTTCGAGTGAGCGTAGAAAACATGGTTGTGATAGTAGAGTTCTCCCCAGGAGTGGGGAGCGGAGACGTAGGACAGAAGGTCCGAACTCTGTGATCATATCTTGTGTTTGTGTTTGTCTTTGCGCACAATCACTTGTTTATTTACTCTTGTTCATATATCCTTGCATATATCAAATTAAATATCAATATTGTTAGGATATATTTGTTAAATAATTTTAATCGGTATTCATATCTAATAAGATTAGCAATAACCCTATTCACCCCCTTCTAGGGTTCTTTCAATTGTGTCACGCTCCGCTTCCCAAAATACCAGGGAATCGGAACGTGAACAAGCCCGCAACGTATTAAATTGAGAAGAAATATACACTATCATTTTTTTCTTTTTTTTCTCAATCCAATATGCTAAGCGTCCAAAAATAAATAGAATATGAAGTCACAGGTCCCCGATCACAATAGTAAGAATATAAAGACAACCCAGAATAAGAAATAAACATATCATCAATAGATCATCCCAGACATAAAACATGGGTCCAACATACCATTATTACAAAATAGTTCAACTAGGAAATAAGAAATACATAGTCCATAATAAAAGGAAATAAATTAACTAAATCTATCATCAAACTAAAGGAGTACTGTAAAAGAGTTCTAGTGTTCATCAACTACTATGTTTCAGCTTGTTCTTTTACTCCACTTGCAAGGCGCTTCTATTAAGAATCCTCTGGATCCTGTACGATTCCAAACTGAGGCTGTCCGTCTCCTAAATCTAATGCACACCAGAGAAAACAGGTGTACGTTAGCGTGCATGGCACACGGCAAGATCCCACGAGGGTGAATAGTAACAGCCGAACGACCAAAGCAATAATAGTGATAGGAATAATAGAAGCATGCAACTAGAATACTAATAATCTAAATAAAATCAACCACTAGAATATAATAATCAGAAGAATCCAAAAAAATCAACCAAGTAATAAGTCGATCATGTAGCTAGCAATCGGAATAATCATCCAAGTAACAATGTCATACTACTAGATGGAATTAATACTTAAAAATCTATAACTTGAGATGTAGTACGTCGAGCGAAATAATCCAAACAAGGAAACCCTCATGCATATACCATATGTCTCAAATTGTAGATAATTAAATATTAACCCTGATCTATGTATGAAAAGAAATGTAACTAGCCTATATCTCACAAGATTCCAAACTCGTCTAAGTAACACATCATGTAACTAGTCATCCTATAACAGGTCATTGGTTCACAACTTACACAGAGTCAACATTCATATCATCGGATAACTGACTGTTCACAAATCACAAATATCCCAACTCCTCAGACCCACCCCGGTGACTACACAAACTTCACCGGCGCGAGCCCGGAATATAACCATAATCACAAATATCTTAACTCCTCAGACCCACCCCTGTGACTACACAAACTTCACCGGTACGAGTCTGGAATACAACCACAATCACAAATATCTCAACTCCTCCCAGTGACTACACAAACTTCACCAGCGTGAGCCCGAAAAATAATCAACAACCACGATATACAATCATGATATCACCGCTCCTCATAGGGCTAGCTAGCAGCCTATAACTGATCTCAACGAATATGAAGAGCAATGCATACTACTACACATGACAAATACCTGACCAATAGCAAATGGATGGAACTGACACAGTAATGTATGACCTACTAACATAGTAATCTATAAGCATAATTACTCACATGTAAACCACTCCTACACCCTAATACTTATACACCCCATGAACACCACCATGTCCTGACCACGAAAATAAGCAGCAAGTGTTTGGTGTGGATGGACGTGGCAGCCATCTGTGAACTAGAATGAAATTTCTTCAACCCCATCAAGTACTACTACCCGCAATCACAATTCGCATATGTACAACACTTGAAAGAAGTGAGACTTGCAGGAGGAAAATCAGAAAAGAGATCTTGCCTTGGGTTCGTAGGCATCGGTTCTCGGCTGAGGTGGTACGTCGGGGAGGAGAACGGTGAGTTCGGGTCGGCGTCGGGCAACGACGGTCAGAGGCGCCTATAGGGGATCGACGAGTGGAGGAGGAGCGAGAGGAGAGAGTGAACAGAGAGAAGGGGGTTGGGTTTGAGGAGATGGCCAGAGGTGGGGGCTTGGCGGTGACTGTGGTGGTGCGAAATCAGAGGCGACAGCTACTGGTCGGAGGAGGGAGAGGGCAGAGGAGGCCGACGCGAGCGACGAAGGGGTTTTGGTCGGAGGAGCTCACTAAGGGGGAGGCGGCAATGGCTTGAGTTGGGTAGGATAGGTGACGTGAGAAGAGGGGAGAAGGTCAGAGCGGCAGGCACGACGAAGGCGGACGACGAGGGTGGGGGTGCGGGTGGCTACGGTCGAGTGGGGTTGGTGGTGGTGGTCGTCGGTTGTTTGGGTGGAAGAGAAAGCTTTCGGGTGTGGGGATCTGAGAGAGGGAGATGAGAGAGGTAATAATAGAGGAGAGAGAGGGTAGTGGGGAACGTGGAGAATTTTGAGGAGTGGCTCTGGTTTGGAAACGAAGGAAAAGAGAGAGAAGAGAGAGAAAGAGTTTTGATGGAGGCGGTTGGGAAAATAATACGAGAGAGAGTTAATGAAATATACTGTATATATATATATATATATATATATAT
>BQKN01066706.1:1222017-1248303 GCA_022839385.1 Asparagus kiusianus | reverse complement strand
TATATATATATATATATATATATATATAAAGGAAATTTTAGGGTTTTGTAAAATAACTAAAATAATATTAATTACGAAATAAATTAAATAATTATGTAAACATTATATACACATCAAAACGTACCAGTTATACTAATACGATACATAATACGCAATAGTGGAAATAAAACAACTAATTATACAATTAAACGAGAATAATTAATAAAAAATATAATTACTTACATTTAAAAATAAATAATTATGGGAAAATTATCTATACAGTAAAACGTACTAGTTATACTAATATGATAGATACTATGCAACAGAAGAAATAATATAATAAATTACACAAATAATATGTAATTAATAATACAACTTATTATACGAAATAATATGTAATAATAATAATAATACAACATATTATTTAAAAATAATACGTAGTAGTAACGGATAAATTCTATAAATATTTTACTGCTTTAAACTAATTTATAAATATCAAAACCATTTAAATAAATATAAAACTTGGACTTTAAATCATAGAAAATTCTAGAAAATTAAGAAAATAAAAATACTATTTTAAACATAATAATTAAATATTTTAAAATATTAAAAAATTATTTTAACTAGTATCAAAAATTCATGGTCCTTACAAATTAGTATCAGAGCTTGGTGCTCTTGATTTAAGGTTTAACCACCTTGAGTTAAAGGTCCAAGCTTTAATATTATTGCTAATCTTGTTTTGATATTATTTAATTCACTTGCTCATATATTATGGATATGTTTGGTATAGGCTACGATATAAATGTTGCTCCTAAATATAGTAACTTTTCTTGTGAAAAATGGTGTTGTAGATTCAAAATTTTTGTTGAATCTAGAAACATAGATTTATGGGAGGTTATTGACAATGCTTATATTGTGCCCACTTTGGAGAAATCCAAGTAGAGCAAACATGATAAGAAATTGTTCACAATGAACAAGTTAGTGTTAGAGATTTATGCATAATGCTTTCGGTCCATGTATTTCTAATGAACTTGATCATTTTGATAGTGCTTATGCAATTTGGAAATTATTTGAAGCACATCAAGGGAGCTTGGAGGCGATCCGACGATCTTTGGCGGCTCCCTCTAAAAGTTCACAAGGAGCCTCATCATGCACACGGCCACTAGGCGATAGTCCTAGTGATGTATGCGAGTCCGATAATGAAAATAATCTTACTATTGATGAACTCGCATATGGTTATGAATTGTTGATGCATGAGTATAAGAAATTGCAACGTAGCTACATTAACTTTAAAAGCAAGTATGTCGAAATAAAATCCTCTCATGAAACATTAGCCACTAAGTTTGATCTCATTTGCAAATGAAAATATAAATCTTAAAGAATGCAATAAATAATTAAAATTAGAAAATACTAATTTGTTTCATGCTAAATGTGATGCTATGTTAGAAGTTGAGAACATAATAAAAGAGCTTAATTTTTTCAAAATTGATCATGCATGTTCTACTTCTAGCAACAATGCTTGTGTGGATTATAATGAATTGAATCATGTTAAAAGTAGAATATCCTCTTTACATTCAACATTAAAAACTTACATTGTTAATAACAACAAGCTTATGGACTTATGTGCAAAGTCTCACAAAATTGTTTCCAAGAAATCTATTCTCTATGCACACAAGTATAACAAAATTTACAAGTATTCATTTTGCGGTCGTAAAGGCCATATTGCTAAATTTTGTTATAATGCACAAAAGCTTAATAAGCCTAATCATGTTTGTGCATCCCATCAAGCTTCATCATCACACACATGCACATGCATCCAAAGTTTATCATCAGCATGCTAGTGTGTATAAGTGTGAATATTGTGGTCGTTTTGGTCATTTGGCCAAGTATTGTTTTAATTTAAAAAGGAATTCTCTTTTGCCAAATGATTCTAAAATACCACATGTGTTTAATTGTAATGTTGATGGTAGATTTGGACATATTGCAAAATTTTGTTATGATTTGCAAAAAGCTTCTATGTTGCAAAATGTTCTAAATAGATCCATGTTTAAAAATGTTTCGCATTTGCAAAAAGCTTCAAATAATTTACCTTTGTTTGCAAATGTTCCACGTGCACATCCATATGGTCAACATAAACAAATGCATCCTCTTCATTGCACTTATTACAATCGAATGAGTCATTTGCATAATTATTGCTATGACCGGATCCGTGCACAAAATGTGCCCAAAAGGGATCATAACCATAGGGCTTTAAGCTTTAATGATGGGGTCATGTCCCTAGCCTCTTAGGTACTACGAGTAATTGGGTACCAAAACATGTTTAGTTATTTAAGAATAAATTTTTTAGCTTTTTAGTTTTTCATGTTCTTAAAGATGATTTTTATTTAAGTTTTATAAACAATTTGAAAGCAATTTTATATTTGGTATTTAATTTGAAAAGTTATCATTCATATTTTTTTTCATGATTCTCTTTTATAGAATTTTATGTTTTCATCCTTTATGAATTGATACGATTTTTATCAAGGTGATTTCTTTTTATGCTAAAACATCATTGTTTTTATACTTTATTTTTAAATTTTTTAAGTTTAAACTATGTGTTTATGTTTATAGGATCATTATGAAACACTCTTATGATGATATCTATGTGTTTGGGCTTCCAGATCATCTATTTGTGGTTTATAATATATTCCCTATATGGTTTGATCAAGTTTTATAAAAATGATTTCTTCTATTAATCAAAAACTTTTTAGATATATACCTTGTTTTGTATTTGCATATGAGAGGTTATATGTTTGAGCAACCCCTGGGAGGTTTACCGGATGCTAAAAGCTTTATTTGGGTTGAAACTTGTTTCAAGAGCTTGTTATGCTCACCTCTCTTGCTTTTGTCAAAATGATACAATATATACACTTTGAATTTATTTTAGTATCATTTGAGGCTTTTATTTGAACGTTCATGAGGTTCTTGATTTCATTTTTTTTCATGATCTACTTTTCTTTATATCCAAATATATTTTTTTTAAATCATTTGATGTTTGATTTTTTGGATATATATATCTATGTTTTAGACTCTTGTGACTCTTTTTTAATAACACATATATGTGGTCACTTGGTCTTTTTTAATATGAGTTGTGATATTCTATATCCATGCTTACTCACATTTGTTTGCCAGATTTATAATTGCATATTTTCCATATGACATTTTGATAGGGGGATCAATCCCTATATCTTTTTTTATTTATACTCACTTATGCTTTATGATAGGGGGTTTTCGCTATCTTACTTTTTTATTTCCCTATTTTGATGTTGCCAAAGGGGAAGAAACAAGTGGATTGTGAGTATATTTTAAGAGTATTGTGTTTTATTGTATATCTTATATAGACTTTATGTAGATTGTTTGTCATCATCAAAAAGGGAAAGATTGTTAGGTCTCATGTGATAAGCCTACATCTTCTAATCTTATTTTGATGATTACAAACAATTCCTAATATTGTTTGTCTAGTGTTTATGTTTTCTTATTAGGTATTCTAGACAAATAATAGGTTGGATATTGGATGGTTTGAGCCTTCACGATCACATCAAATGGAGGTTGGCGGAATATCAGTATGAAGCCATTATTCATCAAGTCATATTCAAGTTAAAGATCCAAGTTCAAGCTTCATCCGCAAGTTTACCAAGTCGAGCTCATTGAAGACCTTCATCAAGCTTGGGTAATTTAGTTTAGGTTTTATATTATGTGTGTTAGTACTTTAAGCTTAATTATATACACACATACACATTTTAGTTTTTGTATATATATAGTTATATATATACAAATATGTTTTGGGTTAGCTATATAGATATGAAACGATATATATCTTCATATATACTTTTATATGTTTCATATTCTATTGCATTTGGAAAAATATTATGTTTTTGATTTATATAGTTTATAGACTTAACAACTATAGTTTATACTTTTTATCAAGTCTATAAAATTATTTTACAAAGTTTCAAAACTTGGCTTATGTCAAAACATCAAAATTCAAGTATCTCATATTTTCATGTTTTGGACATATTTGCAAAATGATGAAATTTTACAAATGGGAGGTGATTTTTGAAAACCAGTTTTTGTAGCATGTTTATTATCATGTCTACAATCATTTCCCAAAGTTTATATTTTTCTGATTTTATTTGCTATTTTTAAAGGCAGTTTGAAAATTAGATTTTTGTTTTAAAACATGCTGATAATCTGTTATCAGTCGACTGGTCAGTCGACCGATGAAATCAGTCGGCCAATCAGTCGACTGAAGAAAGTGCCTGCAATTCAAAAAAGTTTTTGTTTTGTTTTGGTCGACTGACCAGTCGACTGATGAGGTCATCAGTCGATTGATAAGGTTCGTCAGTCGACTGATGAGCTAGAAAACGCCTCCAACGATTAACTCATCAGTCGACTGATACATCCTGTCAGTCGACTGACCAGCTCCAACGGCTATATTTCCAGCCTTTGTTATTTTATCATTTTTGTTGGTTTTTCTTAAATTTTGTGCCTTGGTTTTTTTCCTATATAAACCCGTATTGTTCTCATCAGAATTAAGTTTTTTTAAGAGGGTTTTTAACAAGAGTTTTAAGTGTTTAAAAGTTTCTTTCTCAAGTTTAAGTTTGGTGTTTGAGTTTACAAAGAGGAGGCTTGTATTTTCAATTGAGGAATTCATCCTCAATCTTCTTCAACCTCTTTGTGATTATAGAGAATTTTTTCTAACTCTTTTTTCTAACAATTTTATTATTGATTTTCATATTCTTATTATTGCTAGTTTGTTAATTGAGTTAGATTTTATTTATACTCATTTTATCACACACATCCTATTTGAGCTTGTAGTATTTCATACATCATATATTGGGTTGTGGGATTGAGATTTTTGAGATTAAGCTTATATTGAGTTCTCACCTATTGTAGAGAATATTTTATTGTATTGTGCTTAATTGTGAGTTATACGTTGTATCACACTTGTACACCGAGAGGAGTGCATGGTAAGAGACGGGGTTGTCCCAAGAGGAGTGATGTCGGTAGTAATGCCTAGAGGTAGGTCGTAATTCCTCGCACTTGAGGGAAACACGGGCTAGAGACCAACACTTAGAGGGTGTAGAGTGTGAGTGCAATTGTGTGTGTTGTAAAGTTTTTGGTGAACTAGAAAACCGAATTGTGAGGTGTAAACGTTGTTCGGGTGAGCGTAGAAAACCCGGTTATGATAGTGGAGTTCTCCCCGGGAGTGGGGAGCGGAAACGTAGGACGGAAGTTTCGAACTCCGTGATCATATCTTGTGTTTGTGTTTGTCTTTGCGCACGATCACTTGTTTATTTACTTTTGTTCATATATCCTTGCATATATCAAATTGAATATTAATATTGTTAGGATATATTTGTTAAATTATTTTAATCGGTATTAATATCTAATAAGATTAACAATAACCCTATTCACCCCCCCTCTAGGGTTCTTTCAAACTTGTGTCTCTACATTGGCCGAGACACACCATGTGTCTCGGTCATGGAGGGGGGGAGAGAGAGAGAGAGAGAGAGAGAGAGAGAGAGAGAGAGAGATCATGAGAGATAGAGGAGAGAGAGAAAACTGGAGGCCGGCCCTTGGGATGGGTGTAGGATTTTGTACAAGAGTCCTTTGTGTTCCCCCTTAAATTTTAAATTCCCTCTTATTTTCTTATCTTCTTCCTCAAAACTCTTCATCCAAAACCCACTTCTTCATAACCCATAAATCCTTCTCTTTAAGAACTCTTAATCCCCCCTTTAAGGACTCTTAAACTCTTCTTATAAAAGAATTTGAAGCCTCATCTTCCCCTCTTATTGTTCTTGGCCGAAAATCACTCTCAAGCTCAAGGGTTTTATTTGGGTTTTCAAGTTCAAAACTTGGGCTTTGGCATTAGATTCTCAAGCTCTTGATTTGGATAAGCTTCCTCCACAACTTTTATGCTTGATTTTATTTTAAGAACTCGTGGATTTTAGAGGAAAGATTGAAACTTTGATTTGTAATATGGGTATGCATTAAGAATTCATGGACTTGTATGCAAAGATTAGGGCTTTGATCTCATGAATTCATTTTTGTACTTTGGAGGGTGAGAATGTTGGAAAACATGGCCAATTTTTGAGCTTGAGGAAGAAATTTGAAACTTGGATTCGAAGGGATTTGATCATACCCGAATTTTAAGGGGTTTTATTGCATATATGGCGTAAATTTTAATGACTTGAATGTGAGCTCATGGCCCAAAATTTGGGGGGTTTAGATGTTAGCTTTTGGCCGAAAATTTTTGAGGGGCCATATTGCAAAGTTGGCCAAACTTTTTTGTAGGGGGTTATGTGCAAAAGTGGCTGAAAAGTTTATGTTGAGAATGATGGGTTTTCCCCCTTCAATCATGAATGAATTTTGAATGTGCTCACAGCTAGCATTGAGCCTTGAGCATAATGGGTATTTTGGGTATTTTGACCAAAGGTTAATCATGAGGGTCTTGGATGCAAATTGAACCCGTTGTTTATATGTAGGTTTAATTAGACTTCATCCGTAAAATCTTGTTTTATTTGTAGGATTTTGGTTAAAGCTCATAATTTCTCTTTAAATTTTGGGTTTCTGAATTTATGATTGTTCCTAACCCGCTGATTTTTATTGCAGATTAGCAATATCTCCACAACGACCGTACTTTTACAGGAGTCGCTTAACTTCTTAGCACAGCGAGAGGGAGGACTCGTATAACAAGTTATGTTCTTGGACGCTAGGAGAATGAACTCAAGCACAGCAAATTATATGCATCGGTACGCACCATCTTGTACGGATTAGCTCTTCATGAGATGTGTAAGGTTTTCGGACTTCCGATGGGAGATTACCTATACAGGGAGTTTTTCCTACAAATCGGCAGCTGAGGCAGTTGAAGAGAGCTTTTTTTGATATGTATGATATGTTCTGGGATCTTACGTGTCACTATCAGACTGTTCTAGTTAGTATGAGCCCCATGGCAAAGAAGAAGAAACATATAAGCTTGAAGCAGTTTGCTGATTATTTATTTTAGTACTTGGAGAGTAATTTTAGCGAAGCTATTTGTGAGTTAGCCCTTCTGACTCCTTCTATAGTTAATGACCTGATTGAGAAGACCAGTGCTCAATCATTCACTACTGGTATTGTTGAGGGCCCATTTTCTACGGGGACCAAGTTTCGAACATTCCTGTGGCATGCACAGAAGCGTATTTGGCCTATGTCTCTTCTAGCAAGGTATCTCACCATTTGATTGAAGAAGTACGTTGTTCCATATTAATTTTTCAACAATTTGTCAATTGACGTACTCTTCCTGGCTGTCTAATTAGATCACGAAAAGGATCTTTCTCTACTTCCGGTGATGGTCACCGATATTCATCGTGAGCTTAGATACATGGTCGATGGTCTTACGCAAGTGGGGCCTGAACCGTCGACCGAGATCCTTTCTGTGAAAGTCGAGTTCCCATATACTTATTTGATAACATGGCTCATCTTTCATCACCTCGATTTAATGTCAACGCCGAGCATTGTCAATTCCTCCGTCCCCCTCCTGCAATCATTAGAGGAGAGCAAATGGTTTTCAAAAACTTTCACCGAGGCGAAACAAGAGTTCAAATCCACAAGTGTTGGGAGTTCTTCAAATGTTTTTCTTGTTTATCAGGCCGCTATGATGAGATATTAATTGATGAAGAGAAGCCAGGGGCTGGCCAGACTTCTCTTGATATGGGTTGTTTCCATTGGTTGGTGAACATACGTCCCGGATATTTCATCCTTTGGGTGAAGAGTCATTGCCATATAGAGCCTTATTTACCTAGTCGGATTGTTCGTTAGTTTGGTTACGACCAACTATATGTTGGGAACCCGAACCAAGGCTTAAGAATCGAGGGAGACCTTATAGACGGTGTTTGACCATGGCTTTGGAGCTTGACAGGTTGTACAAGTGCCTCCTTCACTTTTCCTGCATTCAGGCATAAACCACAACTTACCTTCCTTAGCTGCAAGTGGATCATTTCTATGAATGAGTTTATGAACGTAAAGGACGTCGTAGAGTTAGAGGCTGAATATTTTGTTTGAGCTACTGTTAAGGCTGCTCGTGATGCTGAGCTTTTGAAGAAGCAGGGGAAGAAGCCTGTTAAACCCTCCCGCAGAGGCAGAGGTAGAGTGGAGGATGAGGAGGAGTTCCTTCCTACTGATGATGAAGAGGAGACTTCCGAAGAAGACCTCGGAGATACGGACATCGGATTTGGAAGCGCTGAGGAAGAACTTGAGACAGGTCTGTCAGACTCTTTCTTCTCAGAATTACTAAGTCTAGCGTTTGCTCGTCGGGCTCAGGTTCTATTTTCCCTAAACCTCCACTAGCTCCATCAAAGACGAGGTGAGAGGTTTTGTTTATTTATCCTAACAAGATGACTCTTATTACCCCAGGTGGGATGGTTGAATAAGACGAACCTGTTATCTTCCGTCATGCGAGATTACGGTCCGCTGGTGAGTCTACTGCACGGGTTGAGGTGTATGCCAAATCCAAACACGAGAGACCTATTACCCACGTGGAGGCTCCCTCCCCTAAGCGGAAGAAGATGGTTAGTAAGTCCTATGTCAATTCGTGCGCTCGGCTACGTACCCATTGGCAGAGGAGTTAATCCCCCAACACCATGTAGCCTTTAATTAGTTTTCTTATGGATTCTTCGAACTTAATCATGTCACGTGTTTCAGGGGATCATGAAGAAGGTGAATTTCCATACAACTCTATCTTCCCCAACTTCAACCATTTTAAGGGCTCGAGCTTCATGCAGCAGATGTGTGATTCTATTGATGATGAGCCCGTGCCTACCAAGGTTAGCGAAAGTGTTGGCCAGGGTACCAATGTTGGCCGTGGATTTTAAGTCTAGGTATATCTTTTTTGTAACTGCTTGAGGTGAATATGATTCCCACTATCATGAACTCTAGCTTCTTTCTCTTTACTCAATATTTAGGCTATTGCGTACATGCCACAATGGAGGGACTAGTTGAGGAGGAAGCATTTCATGGTGTGGAAGCTGGAGGATTTAGCGGACACGTATTCGTCTCAGTGGCGAGCTTCTCAGGATCTGATAACAAGCTGCTCGTTGACATGTTGGCCGAGCTCCTCACTCGAGAGGCTGCAAGACTATCCATTGAGTGTGATTCATTTGTAGGAATGCATCTACTTCATAGATCGTCCTTTTTCATCTGTTAATATTTTATTTAACCATAGGAGAGTTTTAATTATAAGACCAATCACTGGGGCTAATACAGCTACGATTATTAGCATTCCTGACTTGCCTCAAGGTTCTGTCCCTTCATCATTGGGGGACCCACGGTTACGGCTCAGTCGCCTAGTTCTCAGCTTCAGGCTACTGTTCCTTCAGATCTGATGGACGCATACATCGTGAGGTCACCTAGAGGCATCAATATACCAACGACAGTTATGCCTATCACTATTCCGGGAGTTTCAAAGATTAGGTTAGCAGAGCCAAGTATAGAACACCAAACTGAAGGGACTTTTGTTGGCGTTGGTAAACTCATAACTCTGAGTTTCCCCTACAATATACTAGAATTTCTTATTCTTCTGCACAATTACTTGCAAGGCTTCTATCGTCTCCATACAAGTGTATCATGGCCTTACTATCTGATACTGATCCGGACAAGGACATATTTCGTATAGATCTTGAGAGTTTCATTACCTTCTTAGGAAAAATGGTGAATAGGATCATTCATCTTGGATACTGTTTTGATCAGTTCGGGTGATCTCTTAACAGCAATATAATGATGATTAGAGAGGAGGGGTACTTAGAGCTAATTGATTCCCTCACCGTAGATCTCGCCGTACCGGAGCGCAAATCCCAAGAGTTATGGGAGCGGAAGACTAGAGGTGTTTCCTCGTTTGTTGATACTCGGTTGGAGTTCAAGGTGAAGCAATAGCATGACACCAGAGCATCTAACGGAGATGATCTTCAGGTACAAGAGGGTTTTGTTATGCGGATGAAGGCCAATCTCTCAAGGAAGGATAAGGCTAGGGCTGAATTACTCATCTCTTTAGCCTTGACTGACGAGAAGATACCTGATCTTGAAAAGGTCCTGAAGGACACTCGCGCCGTTCTTGAAGACGAATTAGTAGATGTTGAAAACTCTCAAAGACAGGCAGTGGAGAAGTTAGAAACTACAGAGGAGAAATTGGCTAAGTTAAGAAGTGAAGCTGCAAAGATACTAGATACATCCGAAGATTCCATCCGGGCTGAGCTGCATGCTAAACCCAAGCAAAGTTATGCAAATGAGCTCTCTACGTTGAAACTTAAAATTCTCAATCGCGGATTGTATTCGGACTGACAGCTTCCACTTTTGTATCTTCATTTAACTTGACATTATTGATGAAACAAGGTCTTTTACTTAGCGCATTTTCCTTCTTATTATGATTTTTTATCCGATCTAGGGCAAATAATCATAATACTTATAAGATTTTTGGTAAATCCTTAGCCCTCAGCGGATTTAGTGTGCCTTTACTGATTACCGTTTAAATTGGGCTAGCATGTGAATTGTTGAAATCCGTTTCACATGTAACATTGTGCTGAAAGAAAGAATTCTTTTGAACTTAGTGCTATGATTTAGAATACATGCACTTAATCATCCCTTACGGGGTGCTCATAGGATTTTTGACAAACCCTCAGGCATCAATGGATTTGGTGTGTCTTTACCAATTACCGTTTGAATCGGGCTAGCATGTAAATTGTTGAAACCCGTTTCACATAAAATGTTGTGCTAAAAGAATAAAGTCTATTAGACTAGGTGCTATGATTTTGAATACATAGACTTTGTCGTTTTCACGGAAACAGACCACCCGGCAACGTGTGCTAGGCATAGACTTATCTGTGATTAGGGATCAAGATAATGTCCCCTAGACATGGATTCTGGTGTTTTTTTCACGATTAAAGACTAATCGACAATGCGTGTTAGGCGCAAACTTATCTCTATTTAGGGATTGAGATAAAGTCCCCCATGCATAAAAGGCATGGATTTTGGTGCTATGACGTTGAATACGTAGACTTGGTCATTTTTGCGGGAACGAACCACCCGACAACACGTATTAGATACAAGCTTATCTCTATTTGGGGTTTGAGATAAATTCCCCCAGGTATGAATCTTGGTGTCTTTTTTACGGTAAAAGATTAACCGACAACACTCGTTAGGCGTAGGCTTATCTCTATTTAGGGTTCGAGATAAAGTCTCTCATGCATGAAAGACATGGATTTTGATGAAAAGATATGTCTTTTCTTGGGGCAAAGACGAACCCGACGCTGGAGAGAAAGAATTTTATATTCTATCTCTATGTCTTTTTTGGGGTAAAGACACAGTGTCGGAGAGGAAAAACTTTATATTCTATCTCCTACAAAAGAAACTTAGAGTGGAATTTCACCTCTGAGAATCAAAATGATTTGGATAACCCTAACTTTTATAGGATTGGTTACCCGATTTGAAGACAGATTTCTCGTTTATCGAGATAATGCTGGAGAGGAAGAATTTTATATTCTATCTCCATGTCTTCTTTTAGGGATAAAGACAAACCCAGTGGCAGAGAAGAAAATTTTTATATTCTATCTCCTGCAAAAGAAACTTAGAGTGGAATTTCTGCTCTGAGAATCAAATTGATTTGGATAACCCTAACTTTTATAGGATTAGTTACCCGATTTGAAGACAGATTTCTTGTTTATCGAGACGATGCTGGAGAGGAAGAATTTTATATTCTATCTACTACGAAAGAAACTCAATGTAGGATCTCCACTTTAAGACTCCTGAATGGTAAAACTAAGAGTGGGATCTCCACTCCGAGAATCAAAGAGATCTGGATAACCCTAACTTTTATAGGATTGGTTACCCGATCGGAAGACAAATTTCTCATTATCGAGATGAAATTCCAACTTTGATCGAAACCGTGGGAAGGTCTGTCCAAGTGGAGGTTTGAGACGATCCTAACTTTTTTATCGTTCAAATTGGGTGGGTGCTTTCGTTTATCGAAAAGAAAAATTGATTTTAAAAGTGGACCTCTCATTCATTGAATGAATCAAAAGGGGATTTTGGCTTTGGTCCGAACTATAGGAAGACTTGACCAAGAAATAGTGGGAGTAAAAATACAAATAATAGTGGAAAAATTGACTTGTATAGATCACTCAGTGGGGGTTTCGCTACCAAGTGATAAGATCTTGACACGAAGGGGATTCGATGATCACCAAAGATCATCAGATTGAGATTTCAAGTATTGTGTCAGGACTTTAATAGTAGGAGTGTTAAGTACACAGACACGGTGAGAATTTGGATGGACTCAGCCGAAAGAATTTTGTGGACTCACTTTCAATTGATTTGATCAGTGAGGGATTTTATGGTGGAAGACGGTGAATCATTAAGCACTCTACAATTGCACTATGGGAGTTTCGTGAGGAAAGTTTGACCGAATTAAGTCTCGGATTTCATCTCGACGCAAGAAGGCTCCAAAACATAGTAGGAGTGGGTGGAATTAATCCTAGTGATTGAAATCAAATAAGGATTATGGACAAAAGAAAGAAGATTTGTTTTGTTATCTTTCAATTCGCAAGAGAGTCCTAGTTATCCGAAAGATGCCGATAACTAAAAAGGGTTTTGGCAAAAGACAGATGAACTGTGTTTCATCCTTGAAGGACCTCAGAGTCACAGTAGGATCTTCGTGAGGGAAGATAGACTTGATCAAGTCATTGAATCTCATCTCAACAAAAGGCGTTTTGAAAATCATAGTAGGAGGGTTTTAATAATCTTGGAAATGATTAAATAGACAAAGTGGGAGGTTCTTAATTATTTTTTATATATCATGATTAAGAATCAATAGGTTTTGGGTTATTCTTAAGAATATCCTGTGTAGCATTCTCCAGGAACTTTCCATTAAATATGTCATCCCGAACGTACTAGGATTAGTACTTCTTCAGGGTCTTCTCATTTATTAGCATCATGAGTTTGTTACCGTTTTGGGTGACCAAACGATATACGCTATTCGAGTAAACTATTTCTACCATGAACGGTCCTTCCCATTTGGGTTGGAGTTTTTTCTTCTTCTTGGAATTAAGAATCATCAGTCGTCAAACGGCAAAGACCAAGTCTCCTTCCTTAAAGCTTTGTTATCAGACTTTCTTATCGAAAGCCCTAGAGATTATAGCTTAATAAAATTGAATTTTCTTCTAGGCTTCTAAGCGCTTTTCATCTAACGTCTCGAATTCTTCAAGACATTTCTGATGTTGTTCATCAGTCATCATCACCGTTGTGAGAGCAATACGCAGGGAGGGAATCTGAATCTCTAATAGGAGGATGGCTTCATAGCCATATACCAGGGAATACGGAGTTGCACCAGTAGGCGTACGGACTATTGTACGATAGCCCAGAGAGCTTCACCAAGTTTATCGTCCTAGTCTCGTTTGTTGGTCCTCACGAGTTTCGACAAAATATTTATGATTATCTTGTTGAAAGCTTCAGCCAACCCGTTTGTAGTGGGATTGTATGCCGTTGATGAAACATCTTCAATCCTGAACTTTTCACAGAATTTGATGAAGGCGTTACTGACAAACTGGGAACCATTATCATGCACGATTCGCTTCGGCATACCATATCGATAAATGATGTGGTGTTTGATGAACACGATGACGTTGTTCATCTTTACTTCTCTGAGCAAAATAGATTCGGCCCACTTAGAGAAGTAGTCAGTAATTGTTAGGATAGAGCGGTCACCTTTAACCGATGGTGGGAAGATAGGACCAACGATGTTCATTCCTAATGTCTCAAATGGCGATGAAGTAGATGAAGGGTGCAAGTGCTCTGGGGTTGGTGCATGTAATTTGCGTGCACTTGGCACGCGTGACACCACCGGGCATAGTCAACTGTCTCCTTGACCATGGTTGGCCAATAATATCCTATTTTTCTGAGACAATCGTAGATCTTGGGACTGAGCTGATGTGCACCGTACATTTCGTCATGCGCTTCCTTAAGAGCCTCCTCCACCTCTTTGGTTGAAAGACATCAGAGTAACAAACCATCGTATGTGTGATGATACAACGTCTGAGTTGTCGTATTATAATAAAATCTTGATGCTCTTTGCCGGACCAATTCTCTTTCTTTTATGTATTATGGTAAAACATCGTGTAAGATATAATTGATAATAGGGAAACGCCAGCCTTGTGGTTCGAGTTCAATTCTGGTTGCGTGTGTTTCTTTGGCATCCAGGGCGCACTCTGGTATGAAGAGATGATGAATTCTCACGGTGACCAGTTATTCCGTTTCGGGAGGCTGTGCTAGAGATACTGCTAATATTACCAGTGCATCTTCATATACATTTTGGAGAGGCAGGATGTGCTCAATGAAAAATCCTTTAAAAGAGTCTATCATCTCGACGACCGCCTTGTGGTACAGAATCAGGCCTTGGTTTCAAACTTCGTACTCTCCATGTATTTGGTTAACTATTAGTTAGGAATCATCAAAAGCTTCGAGATATTCGACCCCCAGCTCTTTGGTGAAATTGAGTCACATGAGTAGCATGTTGTATTCATCTACATTGTTAGAACATTTCCCAATCAATGAGTATGCTCGAGGTATCACATGCTTCTCCGGGGAAACTAGAACAACTCCGACTCTTGCAAAAATTATAGATTTACTAGGAATTCTTCCATATTAGTCGCTCTTGAAGCCCTGTCGAAGTACAATTACCACACCTATTGATGCAAGGTAGTATTGATTTCGTGGGTTTTATCGGGTAAATTATCATATAGTTCGGTTGTATCCATTATAGGGTTAGCCGCCAGAAGATCACGAATTGTCTATCCTTTAACCGACTTCTGTTGATTAAAATGCAAGTCATATTGGGATAGGAGAAGGGCCTACTTAGCTAACCGTCAATTCATGGAGGCTGGTTGCATCATGGAAACCCGGATTGGGTTAACGTTCGAGATGACGTAAATTGTCTGCCCAACAAGGTAGTGTCGCTTCTTCAGGATGGCGAACACCAACGCGAGACATTCCTTTTTGATCATTGGGTAATGAGATTCGGCACCTACCAAAATTCGACTTAGGTAATATATTGCGCGCTTATAACCGTTGTCATTGTCTTTTGTAAGTAAAGTACTTAACGAGTGGTTCATCACCTTGATGTAAATCAAGAACGGTTTACCCAACTTTGGTGCTACAAGAATAGGAGGATTTGAGAGATATGCCTTGAGAGGGGTATTAGTGTTGTAGTCTTCCTCCACATCTGAGTTGCTACCGATGTGATTGCGATGATTGGATTCTCCTTACTGGTTTGATAAGGCTTAAAGCGGTTGGTCATGCAACTCCCTCATCCGAATCACGGTTAACTCCATCTCAGCTTTAAATTCTTCTTTCTGCTTAGCCAAAGCTTCTTGAAGCAACTGAGCCACTTGTTCAGTGGAAACCATGAACGCTTCTCGAGACCATCCTGAATTCTTCTTTCTGCTTAGCCAAGTTGATTGGGGCATAGCGTGTAGATGTATACTTGTCAACTACTTTGTATTTGAGTTGTATTTTGACGAAAATGTGATCACCATAGCAAAAAATAATCTCCAACCAATAGCAGACTAGTGTCCCACATTATGCATAATCAAGCTAGCGTTTCAAGATAATTAGAGGCCTAATTCGGTCGACTTAACACGACAACATCTTGCGATGATGACTCAATAGGCGTTACGTGTTAACGACTCTAAAGGAGTTAGGTGTCATCCCCTTGTTGAGTCAATTGGCCTTCTTGTTTTGATGATGATTTAACAAATAATTTACATCTAATATTATTTGTCAAGTGTTTGTGTTTTGTATTTATTGTAGACAAATCAATACGTTGGGGGATGGATGGAATCAAGCTTTCACAATCATATCTAATTGAGGTTGGCGGAATTGTGGAGTGAAGCCTACGCAATTCAAAGTTAAAGATTCAAGTTCAAGCTTCATCCGCAAGTGTACCAAGATAGAGCTTCGTTGAAGATCACAAGCATGGGTATATTTAGTTTAGGTTTATATTATGTGTGTTAGTACTTTAAGCTCAATCATATACACACATACACGTTTTGGTTTTGTATATATATAGTTATATATATACATATATGTTTTGGTTTAATAGGTTTCAAGTTTTACTATGAAACAATTGAATACAATTGGAAAACATATTTTTGTTTCAGACTTAAATGCATATATATGATTTCATCAATATCAATCTTATTTAGTTCAATGAAATCATGTTTTAGTGCATTATGTGTATTTTGATAAAATACTATATTTAGTGTTTATAGACTTCATAACAATAGTTTACATCTTTCTTCAAGTCTATAATATTATTTTGCATTATTTCAAAATATGGTTAAGCTAAAATGTCAAAACTCATATGTTCACATTTTCATGTTTTGGATTATTTTGCAACATGATGATATTTCTCATTTGGGAGGTCCTTTTTGAAAACTAGTTTTTGTAGCATGTTTATTATCATGTCTACAATCATTTCCTAAAGTTTTATATTTTTCTGAATTTATTTTATATTTTTAAACAGAGTTTTAAATTCAAAAAATTAGATTTTTGCATATATCAGTTTGCGATTGATGGCCACGGTCGACCGTCCCTAATTTCAGAAACTCAGTATGATTTTTGTTGGCTCGCGGTCGACCGTGGCGGTCGACCGTATGCAGTCCAAAGAGTTTCACGGTCGACCGTCGCGGTCGACCGTCAGCTTTTCAAAAGCCCACTTTTGCCCTTTAGTTGCTCGCGGTCGACCGCGAGTTTCCGACAGTCGACCGCCGCACTGTCTTTTCATATCCAATGGCTATATTCCTGCAGCCATTGTTTGGGTCTTTTTGGTCTTTTGTTTGTGGTTCTTGGCTGAGGTTTTGGGAGGCTATAAATACCCCATTGATCTCAGTTCTCAAAATAAACCCTAGAAATGTTTTAAACAAGTTTTAAAAAAGTTTAAGTTTGGTTTTAAGTTTATTTAAGGGTTTGGTTTGTGAAGAATTCCACAAGAGGAAGTGGAGATCAAGCTTCAATCCATCTCTCTCTCTCCCTCTTGTCATTTATTGGAGAAGTTTTCTAAACTCTATCTAGCTTTACATTTTGTATTGTTCGATTATCATTCTATTAAGCTAGTATTTATATTTGAGTTTAGTTTGATTTGATTTGATTTCACTCATTATTTACACACACCCACTTGAGCTTATAGTATTTATATATATAGTATAATTGGGGTTGTGAGAGTTTGTAACATTGAGTTGTGCTTTAATTGAGTTCTCATCTTGTATTAGAAAACAAATCATTTATTGTTATTTGAGAGTGTTGTAGAGTTTTTGGTTAGCTAGAAAACCGAGTGTGTGAGAGTGTAGACGTTGATCGGTGAACGTTGAAAACTGACATTACGAGTGCGATCTCGTGGAGATCAATTATGTAGTTGTGAAGTTTTCGGTTAGCTAGAAAACCAAATGTGAGGTGTAAACGTTATTCGGGTGAGTGTAGAAAACCCGGTTGTGATAGTGGATTTCTCCCGTGGAGTAGGGACCGGAGACGTAGGACGGAAGGTCTGAACTCCGTGATCATTTGAGTATGTTTGAGTTTGTCATTAGCGCATTTGCTTATGCATTTATCTTATATCGCCAATTGCCTATTACTCTTATAATTTTTACCCTATCACATTTGTAGTTTGATTATATCACCCTTGTGTTAGTTTATATGTTCTTGCATATATCCCATAGTACATCTCATTGCTAGGATATATCCCTTTGGTCATATTGCTTATCCTAGCTCATATATCTTGTTATATTTCATACTTGATAGGATAACTTGTTAATAGTTTTTAATTAGTATAAAATAGGATTAGATTAGCATAAAACCCTAATCACCCCCCTCTAGGGTCTAACAATTGGTATCAGAGGTTGGTGCTCTTTGATTTAAGGTCTAATCGCCTTGAGTTAAAGATCCAAGTTATATTTTTGTGCTAATCTAATTTTTGATTTTTTTATCTTGCTTGCATATATACATTATGGATATGAACGATGCATCTAGTTTAGGTTATTCCATCAATATTGCTCATTATTTAGATAATTTCTGCTATGCCCAATAGTGTGTTAGATTTAAGCTATTTGTTAGATCTAAACATTTTGATTTATGAAAAATTATAGATGATACTTATATTGTGCCCACTTTGGAGAAATCCAAGTGGTGTAAAAATGATAAAAGATTATTTACTAAGAACAAGATTTTGTTAGAATATTTGCTTAACGCACTTGATTCTTCTATTTCTAACAAGTTTGTTCATTTTGATATTGCTGACACCTTATAAAAACTTATTGAAGCACATCAAGGGGACTTGGAGGCGATCCGACAAGCTTTGGAGGATCTCGTTTCAAGTTCAAAAGGAGCTTCATGCACACGAGCACTAGGCGATAGCCCTAGTGAGATTTGCGAGTTCGAATCTATTAATGATTTACCTAATGATGAACTTACTTGTGCTAGTGAAAGATTATTGCATGCCTATAACAAATTGCATAAAGATTTTGTTGATTTGAAAAGCAAGAATGTTGCATTAAAATCCGATCATGAGAAGTTAGCTTCCAAATTTAATATCATTACTCAAGAAAATAATGCTCTTAAAGAAAATAATGATATGTTAAATTTAGAAAACAATAATTTGAAATTGGATATTGCTAACTTGACTCATGAAAAAAATAATGTCATATTAGAAGTTGAGAACAAAAAAATGATAATGCTTCTTTTATAAATGACTATTTATGTCTACTTCTAATAAAAGTGCATATGTGCCTAATAACGAAGATTTGAATCTTGTGAATAAACACATTTCATCTTTAGATTCAATTTTGAGAATATGCATTGATAACCATAAGAAGTATGAATATGTGTGCCACGTCTAGTACAAACAAGTCATCATCCACTCATTATGTACACATATATAGCAAAGTTTACAAGTGTTGTATTTGCAGCCGTAAAGGCCATATAGCTCAATTTTGCTATGATGCACACAAACATAAAAATGTCAATGCTCCTTGTGCATCTCATCAAGTTTCTTCATCACATGTACACACACATGCACCCATTGTTCATCATAAGTATGCTCATGTGTATAGATATGATCATTGTGGTCGTTTTGGTCATTTTGGCCGAATATTGTTTTGATTTGAAAAAGAAATCTCATTTTCCAAATGCTTCTAGTAGACCATATGCTTTTAAATGTGATGTTTGTGGTAGGTTTGGACATCTTGCTAAATTTTATTTTGATATTCAAAAAGCTTCTAAGTTACAATATGTTCCAAATAGACCATTGTTTAAGAATGTTTCTCATTTACAAAATATTTCTAAAAGACAATCTTTATTTGCAAATGATTCCCGTGCATGAGCTAAAGGTCCACAAAAATAAATGGATCTCTTTTATTGCACATATTACAATCGGAAAGGTCATTTCAGTGATTATTGCTTTGACCGTGTTAGTGCACTACATGCGCCCAAGAGGGTTCATAACCCTAGGGCTTTGAGCTTTATTGATAGGGGTCAAGTCCTTAAATAATCCGGCACCAAGAAAGCTTGGGTGCCAAAATGATCTTTAAACAAAGAATTTTAGTGTTTTTTATTTTTATTTTTCTTGGTTTTGAAAATTATACTTTAAATTTTTGAACAAGAAAACAATTCTTTTTATTGATCACATCTTTTTGTTTTCATAATTATTGGTTTTGTTTTGATGAGAGGTTTGTATTTATATAACCCACCGGGTTTATTGGGTGTTTATTCCTAAATCTTAGTTACCGGGTGCTTAAATCTTTATATGGGTTGGAACAATCTTAAGAACTTGATATATTGTTGCCTCTCTTGCATTTCTTTTGTCAAAAACTTTGTTTTGATTTGTTGCTATGAATTCATTATATAAGTACAAATAGATGATTCAAAATTCAAATATGCTTTATAATGCATTCTATGAGTGGTTTGATAGAGTTCTACAAAGAAAACTTACTTTATTGATCAAACATCATTTTTAGGCTTAAATTTTGATTTATGATTTCATTTGGTTGATTTGTTTTCATTTGAAAACATTTTGCATGATTCTCATGTTCCTTTTGATTTCATAAATTTAATTTTATACACTATGTTTTTATAATTATGTAATGAGACACTTCTTTCATAAATGATATATCTATATGTGTTCTCATTGTCCTCTTGTATGTGTGTAATATTTAGCATATTTTTCATCTATGCTTGCTCGCATGTTTTGCCTTGGTCTTTATTTCATATATTTCATATGGCATTTTGATAGGGGGGAGCTATTCCCTATTCTATTATTGTTTTTATACTCACCCATGCATATTGATAGGGGGAGCTTTCGCTCTCTTTATTCTTGGTGTTTTCCCCTTTTTGATGTTATCAAAGGGGGAGAAATATTGTGAGTATACACTTCCTTGTTTATATGTATGTGGATTATAATTTACATATTCATTTCCTTTCATACATATATCTTTTTTGTAAATTGTTTGTCATCATCAAAAAGGGGGAGATTGTTGGCCTTCCTGTTTTGATGATGATGATTTAACAAACAATTTACATCTAATATTATTTATCTAGTGTTTATGTTTTGTATTTTTTGTAGAAAAACAATACGTTGGAGGATGGATGGAATCAAGCTTTCACGATCATATCCAACGGAGGTTGGCGGAATTATGAAGTGAAGCCTACGCAATTCAAAGTTAAAGATTCAAGTTCAAGCTTCATCCGTAAGTGTACCAAGATAGAGCTTCGTTGAAGATCGCAAGTTTGGGTATATTTAGTTTAGGTTTATATTATGTGTGTTAGTACTTTAAGCTCAATCATATACACACATACACGTTTTGGTTTTAAATATATATAGTTATATATATACATATATGTTTTGGTTTAATAGGTTTCAAGTTTTACTATGAAATAATTGAATACAATTGGAAAACATATTTTTATTTCATACTTATATGCATATATATGATTTCATCAATATCAATCTTATTTAGTTCAATGAAATCATGTTTTAGTGCATTATATGTGTATTTTTATAAAATACTATATTTATTGTTTATAGACTTCATAACAATAGTTTACATCTCGCTTCAAGTCTATAATATTATTTTGTATTGTTTCAAAATATGTTTAAGCTAAAATGTCAAAACTCATATGTTCACATTTTCATGTTTTGGACTATTTTACAAAATGATGATATTTCTCATTTGGGAGGTCATTTTTGTGCATATTTATTATCATGTCTATAATCATTTCCTAAAGTTTTATATTTTTTTGAATTTATTTGATATTTTTAAACAGAATTTTAAATTCAGAAAATCAAATTTTTGCATATGTCAGTTTGCGGTCGACGGCCACGGTCGACCGTCCCTGAGTTCAGAAACTCAGTATGATTTTTGTTGGCTCGTGATCGACCGTGGCGATCGACCGTATGCAGTCCAGAGAGTTTCACGGTCGACCACCACGGTTGACCGTTAGCTATTCAAAAGCCCAGTTTTGCCCTTTAGTTGCTCGCGGTCGACCGCGAGTTTCCGACGGTCGATCGCCGTACTGTCTTTTCATACCCAACGACTATATTCCTGCAGCCGTTGTTTGGGGTTTTTTGGTCTTTTGTTTGGGGTTCTTGGCTGAGGTTTTGTGAGGCTATAAATACCCCCTTGATCTCAGTTCTCAAAACCAACCCTAGAAATGTTTTAAACAAGTTTTAAAAGAGTTTAAGTTTGGTTTTAAGTTTGTTTAAGGGTTTGGTCTGTGAAGAATTCCACAAGAGGAAGTGGAGATCAAGCTTCAATCCATCTCTCTCTCTCTTTTCATTTATTGGAGAAGTTTTCTAAACTCTATCTAGCTTTACATTTTGTATTGTTTGATTATCATTCTATTAAGCTAGTATTTATATTTGAGTTTAGTTTGATTTGATTTGATTTCACTCATTGTTTACACACACCCACTTGAGCTTATAGTATTTACATATATAGTATAATTGGGTTTGTGAGAGTTTGTAACATTGAGTTGTGCTTTAATTGAGTTCTCGTCTTGTATTAGAGAACAAATCATTTATTGTTATTTTAGAGTGTTGTAGAGTTTTTGGTTAGCTAGAAAACCGAGTGTGAGAGAGTGTAGACATTGATCGGTAAACGTTAAAAACCGACATTTTGAGTGCGATCTCGTGGAGATAAATTGTGTAGTTGTGAAGTTTTCGGTTAGCTAGAAAACCGAGTGTGAGGTGTAAACGTTATTCGGGTGAGCGTAGAAAACCCGGTTGTGATAGTGGATTTCTCCCTGGGAGTGGGGAGCAGAGACGTAGGATGGAATGTCCGAACTCCGTGATCATTTGAGTGTGTTTGAGTTTGTCATTGGCGCATTTGCTTATGCATTTATCTTATATCGTCAATTGCCTATTACTCTTGTAATTTTTGCCCTATCACATTTGTAGTTTGATTATATCATTCTTGTGTTAGTTTATATATCCTTGCATATATCCCATAGTATATCTCATTGCTAGGATATATCCCTTTGGTCATATTGCTTATCCTAGCTCATATATCTTGTTATATTTCATACTTGCTAGGATAACTTGTTAATAGTTTTTAATTAGTATAAAATCGGATTACATTAGCATAAGACCCTAATCCCCCCTCTAGTGTCTAACAGAGTCGACTGCTTAATTACTTCACTCGGCTAACAAATCAGCCGACACCTTGTGAGGGAGACTAAAATAGAGGTAGTTCTTGACCACCGGATGAGTAGAAAGGTGACAAAATGCCTCGAGCCTCTAGCCCCCTTCCTGTGCACTAGTGACCGATCACCTCATAATAAATGTCATTAAATGCATTATGGGCGTCGTCATTCCTCTGCCCACAATAGTCTTTATAACACATCGACTCACCACGGCACTGCACACCCCAATCACTTCGCATTAAATTCCAAAGTGACCTATCTTCCACTCGTCGGTCGACACCTATAAAGAAGAGGCTGATGTGGCCGCCATCCAATATCCGCCCGAGGTTACCATTCTACCACTACTATAAATAAGAGTACTATTTTCAATAATAAGGTAAGATGTTTACTGCTACTCATCGAGCTTAAGAACTATGGCAGTTCATTTTACTTCTCCACTCAAGCAAATCACTGACTTGACAGTGACGCCCCTGGGTTCATACAAGGCTACAGTCCAAGGTGAAACCAAAGATGTCAAACCTACCATGCACCCACATTGTATATAAACATGATTCACCAATCACAATGATATCCTCTAGTAGAACTAAATAGAATTGCTGGTACAAATAGGCAAACAAAGGGAATAAATGTAATAGACATGATATAGAAGAAATATCTCATAAATGAAAAGAATCATGTCTCAACTATAATACATCTGATATCTAAATAATAAAAATGTCTCAACATGAATCAACTAAAAATCGTACTAAGGTACACTGCCTTTACAATATGAATATGAAACTCTAATATCTGAATGAAACTCAAAACTATAGTGGAGTCTCTATAAGTAAAAATACGCGACGGCGACTATGCCAGAACTCTGTCACCTTGCGGCTCTCCGAAACTCTGAACTACCTGAAAAGTAATTTAAAAAAAAGAACAACAAGAAGAGCGTCAGAGCGCTACAGCAAGATTACCTCCATCCGCCCCCAGGGGAAGGGTTACTAGATGGAGTGAAAGCTCTATCTATTAAATATAGTCTACCTAGATTCATTTTCCCCGTATCTAAGTAGGATTAACATTTAGAAACCTACAACACGAGATGTAGTATGTCGAGCGAAATAATCCAAACAAGGAAACCCTCATATATATACCATAAGTCTTAAATTGTAGATATCTAAACATTAATACCGAACTAAGAAAAGATAATCTAATGAAACCAATAATTAGAAATCCATAACACGAGACTGGTACGTCGAGCGAAATAATCCAAACAAGGAGACCCTCATATATATCATATGTCTCAAATTGTAAATCTCTAATCATTGATCCCAACTAAGAAGTAAAGAAGACAGTAAAAGAAATAAGATATCAACACATCGTATTTATAATATCTTCCACTATCACTGGAGAGATAGAATAAAATACCATTACAAAATTTTGTATACTATCAAAAGTAACGTATCTCAGTCATATAGTTCAATGATAGGTCATATTCATAATCAGCATCTGCCATACTTAGGCTATCAAGTAATTATCTCAGTGCAACGGACTACCCTGTAAGTATCCAGAACTGTGTACACGGCTTATTAGTCTCATCGCGATCTCAGTGCGTAACATCAGTGTAGGACGGACTACCAAATAGGTATCCTAAAAATACGGCTCACGAGCCTCATCGCACCCTAGTACGGGACGGACGGCTAGATCAAACCTCCTAAAATCCGACTCAATGGTCTGTACATGTGGAATATCGACGCACTACCTCATGTAGTACTAAACTGAGCTCATCAACAATATCCACCTCATGTAAATTTTATATCTCTGGTATGTCAACACACTATCCCATATAGTACTGAGCTGTGCTCATCGACGACGTCTAACATGTATAAACCGTGTATATCTGATATGTCGACGCACTATCCAATATAGTACTGAGCTGTGCTTATCAACGACATCCAACATGTATATGAACTATATCTAATTCAAATATGATCAAATAAAAATTTATCATAATCCCTTTGGGATTCTTAAATGTATAACATAACATATTCATGACTATAGTGTAACATCAAGCGGCTCAAAACTCCACGAACGCACCTCAAAACGGCGCAACACAGCTCTACAAAACGAGCAGGAAAAACAGACGGGATATCTGTTAGTAAAACAAGTATATCTTTCTCTAGGTAAACTATTTTAACAAATGGTTTTTGTTTTGAAAACTAGATTCACACATTATTCAAATGACATAAGTTTGGTTCAATTTGGAATTCATTTGTTATCCCAAATTTCCAGTTAAACATTACATACGTGCAGCCATTTTTCTACAGGACATGTTATTAGTAAACATAACATATCTTTCTCTATACAAAGTCTTTTTAAGAATGGTCTTCTGTTTTAGAAACTAGATACATATAGCTTTCATTTTGAAATAGTTTGGTTAAATTTGGAGTTTGTTTACTATCCTAAACTCTCAATTAAATATTATATAAGTGTTGTAGTTTTCTGCAGAAAAACATATATATAGTACATCACTTTAATTTCTCATATATGAATGAAATTAAGAAAAACCTAATGATCATGATCATGATACTATCATAAATAGTAGAAAAAGATTATTCATCTATCATTTGTTTTAAGGTTTACTATCAAAAATCTGACTTTTAACACCTCAGGTTAAGATTAAAGCATGAAAACACATATTCAACATCATATTAATCATCTACACAAGTTATTTAACTATGAGGATAGATTTGTATGAAGATAATTTTTCCTTAATCTCATGTAAAAGCCTCTGAAATAAACAGTAAGCAATCCATGAGCACAAACCACCCGTTCTCCCTCATCACACGTCGATGATCTCCCCCTCATGTCGGTATTTTACCTCACAGAGCTCTCCAAACTCATAAAAATAAGATCTAGGGTTTTTGAGGAGAGAGGGTGGCTGCTAGGGTTCATAGATATAATAAAATAAGGGAATTTTCATGAAAAACATAGGTATTTATAGAGTTAAACCCGAAACAAACATGTTTGACCCGAACCAGGAAACCTAGTCTGACTAGGAAAACAACCTTCGGCATTTTGGTAATAACTTCCGCGTCCGACCTTGGAATGAGGTGATACAAGATTGATTGGAAAGCTCTTGAAGATACCTATAACTTTTATATTTTAAGTGTTTCCAGATTCTAAATGTTTTAGTATATAAAATACATATACTTTTAACTGGTTGTTTTTCCCAGATTCAGGCCCGTGCACGTATGCATGATATCACTTCTATATTCACATATATACATTGAATTAATCTCAAATCAATTTTTATCATACTAAAACATTAATAAATATTATTTTTTTCATAATACAATATATTTATTATTTATTACAAAATATTCAAATTTTTAGGGTTTTACATTGACCATCGGAGGAAATTTCGGGGAACCCAACCCTATCCTTTTACGATTTGCTACTTGTAAAAGGAAGAACAACTTACTCCAGGACTAAACATTAAGAGGGTTAGAGGACTTTTGTCAACATAATCAATTCCTCAATTTGACTGTTTAATATCAGACATCAACAACAGCAACA
>BQKN01066706.1:1186678-1221617 GCA_022839385.1 Asparagus kiusianus | reverse complement strand
ATATATATATATATATATATATATATATATATATATATATATATACACGCACGCGTACTCATGTGTGGGGGCGCGCGCACACACACATACATATCTACATACCCTCTCTCTCTCTCTCTTGTATATTCCATAAGCATATATTTATTAAACTTACACTTGTAAGTATATATTCTTATAAGCCTGCATATATATATATATATATATATTAAAAGGCATAGCCTAAAACAAATAGTAAACCGAATATTATATTAACTTATATTAACTTTTTTTCCAATAATTATAATAAATCTGGAAATTATAAAATCAAAGTTCTTCAGGTGTTTAAACCGCTACAATGCCCTATTTAAGCGGTTAAATTCAAACATAAAATAGTAAAATAATTTTTCCCCCCAACTGTCTTCTCCCATCTATTTGAACTTCCCTCTAAACCGATTTTCCCCCTCAGATGGAGAAACATCTATATTTAACATTCATAATTGACTCAAAAAAAAATTGCTCTCCCTAGCTCAGCTAGTTCCACAACTTATTACATTCATGTTTTTCCTTTAAATAATTCCAGTAGTCCTAGTAATTTGGCATGTGGCATGTTGATCTTTGCTCCTTTCACTGTTGCATGTTCCATGTTACTTGCTTTCAAAGGCTATATATATATATATATATATATATATATATATATACAATGTCCTCAACTAAAATTCTAAAAAAAATACTGATCATTTCACCAAACTGAACACAAGAAATCACTATAGCAACCTCTCAAACATGTTCAGCGTGCCAACCGACACAACCAAAAAAGAAAAAAAACAAATTAGGCAAGAGTTTTCATAGAAGAAATCATCAACAAGCTTTAGGAAAATCACGAATACTTACCTGCAATTGATGATACCTACCGCCTCCTTCTCTGCAGCCAATAACCGTCAGTGGCAAGTAGTTTGTCATGTAGGAGATAACACAATTAACAAATTACATATCCAAGTAGTTAGTCATATAGGAGATGACAGCGATTAACAAATTACATATCCAAGTAATTTGTCATATAGGAGATGACAGCGATTAACAAATTACATATCCAAGTAGTTTATCATGTAGGAGATGACGCTGTTAAGAAATTACATATCCAAGTAGTTTGTCATATTTCCATTTGCATAGCCAACCAAGTTAATCATGTCACTGTCCAGCAAACCATAAGTAATGGATAATTACATAGTCAACAAAGTTAATCATGTCACTGTCCTACAAACCAAAAAGTATTTGATATTCCTGCACTATCTCATATCTTAAAAATAAAATCTATGTTGCATAACTGATGAAATAAATGTTTTTCTACAGATTAAAAGATGCACATATGATGCTTGCTAACTACACAAGCCTCAGTAATTTAATTACCAAAGACGATGATGCAATTATTAAGGTAAGGGTGACTAGAATTTAGGACAAAGTCAATATCAAGAATGGGAATATATTCGGCTTGCATTTAACACTATTGGATGAAAATGTAAGCACCAATATATTTAATTTAACATATTGATTACTATTCATACGTCATTTTGATCGAACAATAATACATATTTCAATTTCATAGGATAATCACTATCAAGGGACAATCAAACATACTGAGATGTCAAGGTTCAGTTCACTGCTTGAGGAGGGAAAGATATATGTGATATCAAAGTTCAGAGTACTTACCGCATTTGGAAATTACGTAACAACGGAGAGCAAAATACTCATATGTTTCTGTAGGCAAGCAGTGGTTAGAGTTCTCCAAGTAGACAATGACAGCGTTGCAAAATATAAGTTTGACTTTGTTCCTTTCAATGAACTATACTTACATAAAGAATATTTATCTAAGAGGTGATAATTAGTGGCCATATTTGTTTTACAATTACTAATACATGAACATGAACATGAATACTAAGTTATTATGAATATACTATAACAGACATTGCAAGCATTGTGATGGAAGTCTATCCGACAAGAGAGTCAACAAATTCTAGGAAAATATCCACACGTAGATCTATTAAACTAATAGATAAAGAGTAAGATTGTATTGTTATATCTTAATGACAAGTTCAAAGACATTTTAATAGATTAATATGAATCATTTTTTTTACAGACATAATGAGTGTATGGTCATATTATGGAATAAACTAGCTATCAGGTTTGACTCAATATTTAAAGATCATGATACAAACAATGTTGTTATCGTGGTGAAAGGAGTTTTAGTAAAAAAAACTTCAGAGGTATAATTTAAATCGACGTGCATTGCATTTTTAACATTCAGAAGTATAAATATTCATTAACCTTTATATGCATGTATTTATACATAGGTAACATAACGGTTTCATCAACGATAGCAACAAAAGTATACTTCAATATTGATGAAGCCAGAGTTCAAAAATTACTACAAGGGTAAGAAGGTTACACAATACATTATTGAAACTTTGTGAAACATAACTTCAAATTAATGAATCTAGAACTATCTATACTACTGATAATAACTTTTTTATTATACATGTAGGAATACTAATAATGAGAACAACTTAAAGTTAGTGACTTCGTCTGTGAATTTCTCTGACACTCAACCAGAATCAATAAAGGCTACAGAAGCAACACTTTATGAAGTTGTATATTTTGATGCTCCAGGAACTTCATAGGTAATACAAATCTATAAATTTATTCAAATTATAAATATATCATTGTTGAGTACATGAAAATCAATTGGTCATAAAAGCTACATGCTGAAACCAGCTCTTAACAATTAGAGCTAAACAAGCTCAAAATCATCGCAAAAATTTATGAATATTTACTAGGGCTCAGAATATAAATAGATTGTTCGTAAAAGATTGCCTCTCCTATAAAAGTATGATGATGATGCAATGTAAGCTGCTATTATGAGGGATTACCTCACCTAAGTATTGTATTATCAATGTAGGTTGCATTCCAAAAAAAATTGCCTTGCCTAAGTATTGATATTACATTGTAATAGCAACGTAGACTACTATTATTAGGGATTACCTCACCTAAATATTGTAATCTCAATGTAGATTGCATTCCACATAAAATTGCCTCGCCTAAACATTACATAATTAATAATACACAATTAATATAGGATGCATTCTCAGATTCTTATCATCATCATTGCCCATCTAAAAAAACATAAATCAAAATAACTCATACCATATTTGATTAGCAAAGAAAGCCTTCTGTCATTAAGCTCAAACCGAGCATTATATTATATACCACTAAAAACAAATAACCAATACCTCAATGTAAGCACAAATAAGTAACAATAACAATTAGCAACAAGAATCAATAAATGGTTGTCAACCAATGACTATATGAAGTTCTATATTTTGATGTTGCAGGAAATTTAAAAAGTAATACAAATGTATTGATTTATTCAAATTATAACTACATAATTATTAACTGCATGCTAACACTAAGTCTTTCAATTATAGAAGTACTTTTTCATATGCGATGTGCAAATCATTGGAGTTGTGAAGGAGCTGGATTGGCGTTATGTTGGATGTCCAGATTGAGCAAAAAAACACCATCAACTTTGAGGAAAGTCTGGTGCAAATAATGTAATAAGGAAGTAATGGCACAAATCAAGTACGCATTCAGTGCTACATTTCATATTCATAATTAAAAAGCACAGGATAATTTATTTAAATTTTTTTCCATGGTAATAACTATGTAAATGTAAATCAGGTACAAAGTTACAATATAGGTGAAAGATCATTCCGTAATTATGACATTTGTACTCTTTAACAAAGAAGCTGAAAAGTTGATCAAGATCGCTGCTTATGATCTCCAAAAAATAGTAAAAAAGTTACTTAATTTATGCATGTAAGTTAACATTGATATTATAAGTATCAGTGAATGTATGTAATAGGATTCTTTACATGCTTTAGGTAAATGGGAAAGATTTATTCCCCAATGTTATCCTAAGTATAATTGGAAAGAAACCAAAGGTTCAGATGAGGTCAACAAGATATAATTATACAGAGGGTAACGAGGGATTTACAATTTCAAAAATTATTGATGAACTTCATGAAAACAAGCAACATGAAGACAACAACACAAGCCAAGATATTGTAAGATTTATAATCTGTTTTTTTAATATTAATAGACATTAATAACATAAACGATTTTTATTGATTATTTTATTGTATGGTTATAGGCTTTGCAAGAGTCAACAATTATAAATCTTACTGATGAGATTCCTCCAGCAACACCATTCCAAAGTCAAACACAATGCCTAGATTTTACTCCAATACGAAAATCACTACTTACTCCAAATATTGAGAAAAAAATTTAAAAGTAGCCCGTTGAAATTTAGCAACTTCAATGACATGCCAACCGACAAAGTTTAGGAAACAATCAAAGCACCAAAAGAAGAAGGCAAATTCTAAATTTATTTTACAATTTTGTAAATAAAAGTTGATAAAACCCATAATTAGCTATGTACAATAAATGTTTACTGCATAATGTAAAAAGAAGAAGATTGGAAGGTAAAGTTCAAAGAGAAAAATTGTCGAAGCTGAAGAATGATTAGTTGTTAGATAGTATTTTGCAGCGTGTACATGAAGACACTTTTTGAGAGCCTAAGCACTAAATCAGGATTGTCCAACAAAGGCAAAGGACTAGAGAAAGATGTTTGTAAACTAATATGGCAACTTCAACTCAGATTTTAATATCCATGGGCATTAGTAACTTCGTTATGCGTGTCTGAATATATTAAGTTTTTGTAATTTGAATAGCTATGAACCAATGTTAAGAAAGTATGTCGTGTTTAATTCTTATTAAACATATAATGTTATGTTCTGATTATGGTGGTAGTTATATTTTTTTTCCTCAAGAACATAAAACTATATACTCTCATGTGCTCATGTTCCTAATGAATGAATACAATAATAGATAGATCAACTGAGAAATTAAATAAATAATAAGTAAGTCTCAAACATACAAAATAAGCACTAGTAGAAAATCAAGCGTCCTAGACCGAATTTTCCGTCTAGGATAGCTAGATTTTTATCTAAATTGGTTATCCTAGACAGTATTCCGTCTAGGATATTGGTCTAGTTTGTTGCTGTTGAGAATACATCATCCTAGATGGAATTTCTGTTTAGGATAGTATCCTAGATGGAAATATATCCTAGACAGAATAAAATACCGTCTATAATAGTTCTAGAAAGAAAAAACAACCGTCTAGGATTATCCTAGATGGAATTTCCATCTAGGATACATCCTTGAAGGAATTTTCTATCTAGGATACATCCTAGACGAAAATTCTGTTAGCCCTTATGTTTTGATGATGTTTTACAACCACCATTATCTGTACTAATTGCTTGTTGAGTGAAAATATAGTCAATATATATATCAAGCATGTTAGTACCATATATGGAGGATTGGATGGAATATGCGCTACAACGATGATATCCAAAGGAGGAGGAGGCATAGTAATGAAGCAACGTTCATTCAAGAACACCAAATGCAATAAGAAGCTTCATCAAACTCAAGCTATATCAAGACACAAAGAATTGTATTCTACGTGAGGATATTAGCTAGTTTTTATTTTCTCTCTAGTGTTAAAATGTAGGCAAGTAGTTTAGATTTCATATGAAGCTATTGGGATATCACACACGTTTTCATACTTATAGTTTTGAGCGTTTTCACAAAATACTATTTTTCATAAGTATGAGGACCTATTAGCAAAATTCTTTTTCCAAACAATTTGTTTTTAGTGTCGAAAACATTTTACAGAGTTTTACAATTTTTGGAAGTCAATTAAATATTTTACAGAATTCTTAAGAGAGTCAAAATCAATTTTTTTGTATGTGTCAGTTTGTAGTCAACCGCCACGGTCGGCCGCGCCTGAGTTCATTCATCAGTGGGCAGCAGAAACTTTCACAGTCGACCGCCGCGGTCGACCGTGAGTTTGAGATTTCCCACGGTCGACTGTGACGGTTGACCGCAGAAGTCTCTGGATAATTTTTTTTGTTTTTGAGCTGGCTCGCGGTCGACCGTGAGATTCGTACGGTCGACCGCCGCTTATTCAAACGTTCTCTTTCAGTACAGATTTCGACGTTGATTGTTTTCCTAGATTTGGAGGATTAGGGTATGGGTTTAAACAGCTGTAGTTTCTCCTATTTAAACCACTATACTCCTTCGTCCTCTAGTGTTCCAAGCTTTTGAAAAATCAAAGATTTGTTTACTGATAGCCAAAACTTTCAAAACCTGTTTTCTGTGTTTTCTTAAGTTCACATCCCAGCTTCAATTTAATCTTTCTCTTTGCCATAGGGACTTGTAAAAAGAGAGCTTTTACACCTTTGCTAATGTTTGAGAGCTTGATCTTGTGAAGATCAATTGTGTGGGAGTGTGATCTAGTGAAGATTAACTGTGTAGTTGTGAGATCATGAGGAGATCATTATGTAGAAGAAGTTCCGGCTTCCAAACCGGGTTGTGTAGTAGATTTCTCCTCGAGAGTGGGGAGCGGGGACGTAGGTCAGTGGACCGAACCTCGTTAACACATCACGTGTCACAAGGATAACGATTTCTAACTCTATCTTCTTTACATTAGTTATTTTTGGTTGTAGTGATTTGCTTGTCTTATTTTTATTGCACAATTATAGCCTTAAGACCTTAATCACCCCCCTTCTAGGGTCTAACATTTGGTATCAGAGCATGATGCTCTTTGATTTAAGGTCTAATCGCCTTGAGTTAAAGATCCAAGTTATCTTTTTGTGCTAATCTTGTTTTGATTACATTTGTATCTTGCTTGTATATTTTTACAAATTATGGATATGAATGATGCATCTTGTTTAGGCTATGATTCTAGTATTGCTCCTAAATTCAATGTTTTCCCTTATGCTCAATGGTGTTTTAGATTCAAAATATTTGTTCAATCTAAATATATCAATTTATGGGAAGTCATTGATTGTGCTTATATTGTGTCCACATTGGAGAAATCCAAGTGGAATAAAAATGATAAAAGATTATTTATTATGAACAAGCTCTTGTTGGAATTCTTACATAATGCATTATTAGTATGAATGGAAAAATTGTTTTTGTTGCTAATCGTAAATCTAATGTGTATATTTTTGAGATGAATGAATTAGTGAATCAAGATGTGAAGTGCCTTACGGCAATTGATGAAAACCCTTGGATTTGGCATAAAAAGCTTGGACATGCAAACATGGAATTGATATCAAAATTGTCCAAGAGGAATCTTGTTAAAGGGTTACCAAACTTGTATTTCATCAAAGATACTATATGCGAAGATTGTGCTAAAGGTAAACAAACTAAGTCTACCTTCAAATCCATCAATAAGGTATCAACTTCTAAACCTTTGCAATTACTTCATCTTGAATTATTTGATCCTATGCGTGTTACCTCTCTTGGAGGCAAACACTATGTTATTGTTATCATTGATGATTTTTCTCGTTTTACATGGACAATCTTTCTTGGTAGTAAAGATGAATGTTTTGATGAGTTTTCAAATCATGTTAAGAGAATTGAAAATAAAAAAGTTTTGAAAGTTGTTTAAATAAGAAGTGATCATGGAGGTGAATTTCAAAATATTTCTTTTTATGATTTTTGTGCGCAACGTGGTATAACTCATATGTTTTCCGCTCCGAGAACACCACAACAAAATGGTGTTGTTGAATGAAAAAATCGAACCATACAAGAGATAGCACGAACTATGTTAAACTCCTTTGATTTGCCTAAATATTTTTGGGCGGAAGCCGTCAATACGGCTTGCCATGTTTTAAATCGTGTTTTGATTAGACCAAAACCTAAGAAAACTCCTTATGAATTATTTTATGGAAAAACTCCTTTTATTGGCTATTTTCGTATCTTTGGTTGTAAATATTTTATTTTAAACACAAAAGATCACCATGATAAATTTGATTCCAAAATTGATGTTAGTATTTTCTTAGTGTATGCACCTAGAAGTAAGGTTTATAGAGTCTTCAACAAACGAACTCTTGTTGTTGAAGAGTCTATAAACGTTACTTTTGATGAGACTAATATTGGTTCACAAGTGATCTTGCCTAGGAAAGATGATGATGATGTTGAGGGAGGATTTGAACTTATGCAACCTATAAATACACCCTCAATAGAAGCACAAAAAGATGTGGAAAGCACCAACACTGATGTTCAAGAAGAACTCCCCAAAGCATGGAAATTCGTATCAAATCATCCAAATAAGCAAATTATTGGGAGTTCTTCACAAGGGGTTATTACTCGCTCAAAGACTTTGAGTGAGTATGGTAATGTTGCTTTTCTATCTCAATTAGAACCTAAGAAGGTTAATGATGCTTTAAATGGTGAATTTGGGTTTTAGCTATGCATGATGAACTAAATAATTTTTGAAGAAATGATGTTTGGAAATTAGTTTCTAGACCTAACAATGCTAGTGTTATTGGAACAAAATGGGTTTTTAGAAACAAGCTTGATGAACATGGCATTGTTACTAGAAAAAAAAGCTCGTTTGGTTGCCCAAGGATACAATCAAGAGGAGGGCATAGACTATGACGAAACCTTTGTACCGGTTGCAAGGTTGGAATCTATTAGGATGTTGTTGGCATTTGCTAGCTTTAAAGATTTCAAATTGTTTTAAATGGATGTTAAAAGTATATTTTTAAATAATTTTATAGAAGAGGAAGTATATGTTGAGCAACCCCCTGGTTTTATAGATCATGCTTTTCCTAATCATGTTTACCGGGTTCAAAAAGTTTTATATGGGTTAAAACAAGCTCCTAGAGCTTGGTATGCTCGCCTCTCTAGTTTTCTTCTTGAAAATGGTTTCTTTAAACGAAAAATTGATAATACTCTTTTTGTAAGAAAAAGGAAAAATGATTTCATTTTAGTTCAAATATATGTTGATGATATTATTTTCGGTGCTACTAATGAATCTCTTTGCAAGGATTTTTCTAAAGTTATGCAAGATCATTTTAAGATAAGCATGATGGGAGAGCTCACATTCTTTCTCGGGCTCCAAGTCAAGCAAACTAAGGATAGGATATTCATTTCTCACAGCAAATATGTAGAGAATTAGTGAAGAAATTCTATTTGGAGAACTCTAAGCATGCACCAACTCCCATGAGTACAAGTGTCAATCTTAATGCGGATGATAGTGGTGAGGATGTGGACCAAAAACTATACCGACGTATGATAGGTAGTCTTCTTTATCTCACCGCTGGTAGACCCGATATCATGTTTAGTGTGTGTGCATGTGCACGTTTTCAAGCTTCTCCTAAAGCATCTCATTTGATTGCCGTTAAGAGAATTATTAAATATGTTCATGGAACAATTGATCTTGGTTTGTTTTATCCAAAGAGCACCTCATTTGATTTATATGGTTTTTGTGATGCTGACTTTGCCGGATGTAAAGTAGATCGCAAGAGTACGAGTGGAACATGCCAATTCTTGGAAAATTCTCTTGTTTCTTGGGATTCCAAGAAACAAAATTGTGTTGCATTGTCCACTACGGAAGCGGAATACATTACCGCCGGCTTATGTCGTGCCCAAGTTTTATGGATGAAACAAAACATAGTTGACTATGATTTGAGTTTTTAAAATATAAAAATCTTTTGTGATAACACTAGTGCTATCAATATTTCAAAAAATTCAGTTTTGCATTCTAGAACCAAGCATACTGATGTGCGCCATAATTTCTTACGCGATCATGTAGAGAGACAAGATGTATCCCTTGTGTTTGTTGACACGAAATCTCAATTAGCGGATATCTTTACCAAGCCTCTTGGTGAAGATGATTTTTGTCGCATAAGAAATGGTTTGGGCTTATGCACTATGTGAAAGTTCTATTTGCTTTCTTGTTTAGTTACATTTCACATGCATTTTTGTTTAATATTTTTACCCCATTTTGATGGTGACAAAGGGGGAGAGAAATCTCCTCATTTGTGCATGTAATAAGGGGGAGCTCATAGATAGGGGGAGCTACTATTTATAAGCTATATTTATTTTGCTCCTATATAATGGTTGGTTATCATCATCAAAAAGAGGGAGATTGTTAGCCCTTATGTTTTGATGATGTTTTACAACCACCATTATCGGTACTAATTACTTGTTGAGTGAAAATGTAGTCAATATATATATCAAGCATGTTAGTGCCATACATGGAGGATTAGATGGAATATGTGCTACAACGATGATATCCAAAGGAGGAGGAGGCATAGTGATGAAGCAACATTCATTCAAGAACACCAAATGCAATAGAAGCTTCATCAAACGCAAGCTATATCAAGAATCAAAGAATTGAATTCTACGTGAGGATATTAGCTAGCTTTTATTTTCTCTTTAGTGCTAAAATGTAGGCAAGTAGTTTAGATTTCATCTGAAGCTATTGGGATATCACACACACGTTTTTATACTTATAGTTTTGAGCGTTTTCACAAAATACTATTTTTCACAAGTATGAGGACCTATTAGCAAAATTCTTTTTCCAAACAATTTGTTTTTAGTGTTAAAAACATTTTACAAAGTTTCACAATTTTTGGAAGTCAATTAAATATTTTAAAGAATTTTTAAGAGAGTCAAAATCAGTTTTTTTGTATGTGTCAGTTTGCAGTCGATCGCTACGGTCGACCGTGCCTGAGTTCATTCGTCAGTGGGCAGTAGAAACTTTCACGGTCGACCGCCGCGGTCGACCGTGAGTTCAAGATTTCCCACGGTCGACCGTGACGGTCGACCGCAAAAGTCTCTGGATAATTTCTGCGTTTCTGAGCTGGCTCGCGGTCGACCGCGAGATTCGTACGGTCGACCGCCGCTTATTCAAACGATCTCTTTCAGTACAGATTTTAGTGCTGATTGTTTTCCTGGATTTGGAGGATTAGGGTATGAGTTTAAACAGCTATAGTTTCTCCTATTTAAACCCCTATACTCCTTCTTCCTCTAGTGTCCCAAGCTTTTGAAAAACATGAGATTTGTTTCCTGAGGGCCAAAACTTTCCAAACCTGTTTTCCGTGTTTTCTCAAGTTCACATCCCAGCTTTAGTTTAATCTTTCTCTTTGCCATAGGGACTTGTAAAGAGAGAGCTTTTACACCTTAGCTACTGTTTGAGAGCTTGATCTTGTGAAGATCAATTGTGTGGGAGTGTGATCTAGTGAAGATTAACTGTGTAGTTGTGAGATCGTGAGGAGATCATTGTATAGAAGAAGTTCCGGCTTCCAAACCGGGTTGTGTAGTAGATTTCTCCTCGAGAGTGGGGAGCGGGGACGTAGGTCAACAGACCGAACCTCGTTAACACATCGCGTGTCATAAGGATAACGATTTCTAACTCTATCTCCTTTACATTAGTTGTTTTTGGTTGTAGTGATTTGCTTGTCTTATTTTTATTGCATAATTATAGCCTTAAGACCCTAATCACCCCCCCTCTAGGGTCCAACAAATTCCATCTAGGATACTATCCTAGATGAAAATTCCGTCTAGGATACATGTAAACATCCTAGATAGAAATTTTTCATCTAGGATAATACCTAGAAGGAAATTTGTCTAGGATGTTATAGTTTTTATTTTTTTTTACAAAACCTACTTCGCACGGCATATAATATCACATGTACACAATATAGCACAACACCAAATCATATTCATATCCAATTATATTCAACATTATCTAATTATATTACAATATCAAATTCAATTATATTCAAATAATACATTCACCAAAATACTAGAGCGATACGTAAATTGTTGACATAGATCCAAAATACTCTTTGATTATTGGTTGTGCTTTAAACAATCTTTTTTGTAATTCTTCTCTCTCCATCCCCTCCTTTTCTTCCATTATTCTCTGCATCCCTTCTTCTTATCGTATCAAAATTATCCAATTGGAAAGACTTAGGCTTTGTGCACCGTTTTGGTTTAGTTTTAATCCAGAAGGTCGTCTTACACAAAGCAATATGTAGGTTATGACGCCTATGCAAGAGAAATTTTTTAGAAAAAAAATTACTTGGGGAATCTGATTCAAATTAGCTTGAAGAAGCTCAAAATTCTCATTTGCTAAGTGCTAGAGAGGGTTCTTGAAACGAAACCTGAGATTGATGAAGCAGATTGAAGCTCAAAATTCCCCTCCTCCTCCTTCCTCAACCTCCCCTAACCCCGTCTCCCTCCTCCCCCTCCCTTAACCTCCTCCTCCTCCTTCTTCTTGGACCCCCTCCCCCAACCTCCCCTAACCATAACCCTATCCCTAGCTCAAGTACCATCCCACCTTAACAGCAGCAGCAGTAGCCATCGCCGCCATCTCAACCATCTTCATCCAAGAAGCGGTCACATGCCTCACGTCGCGCACCCACAACCATCCTCACCATCAACGCCCTATAGCATCAGAGCTTGATCACCAAGATCCGCAGGTGGTGACCACACGATCTCGCTCGCCTCAATGCCATCATCATCGTGATTAGGCTGGAGACGCCAACTTCCATGGCCGAAGATTTATTTTACAGCGATCGAGGTGGACGAGGAGGAAGCCAGAGATGAAACAGAGGACGGCAGCTCAGGACTTGAGGAATTTTGAAAGGGAGGGTTTTGGAAAATTTGAGCGTGTTTGAGGAAAATAAAAGGGGGAAAATTTTCAGAAGCGGGGTTTGGAAATTTTAGGAGCCCGCTCAAACAAAAATAGCGGTACTAGACGGATAGGATGCCAAATCTAAATAGACGAGCCTTTTTCTGTATAGAATGTGAGCATCCTAGACGGAAATATATCCGTTTATAATGTTCCGTCTAGGATATAGAAATTTCTACTAGTGAGGTTCTTTATGAGAAATGAAGAATATATGCATTTTATCTTACCAAATAAGTCAATTATGGAAATCAAAACTCTAAAGTACCACAACAATTTAGCATAAATGTTAGAGAATCAATTACTTACAAAGAGAAGAATGCACAACCAAAAAAATGGTAGATATCTATAAGAAGGAGCTGATTTTTGATGGATCAAGATATTAATAATGGAATACTCAATCCAATAAAAGTAATACGCTAATGATTTCCAGTTTACTTTGCCTTCAAGTTCATCAGCATATAACTATATAGTCTCATATACGTATGAGAAGTGATGCTCATGAATAAATTCAATAATAGAGAAATGAACAACTTATGAAGATATTAACATGCAACAGGAATGGTAAATAGATGATCGACAAAGGAAAAATGAAATTTTACATGCAATTATTACAGGCATAAGTAAAGGCAAATAAATCAACTACTTAAAAATAAATTAACAAGCAGAATAACATGTAAAATAAATTTGGTAAACAATTATTACCAGTCTTAGTATTTCGAGAAATCTCTCTATCAGTCTTAATCAGCTATCACACATTCACAGTTATAATACTAATCACATCATTTGTCTTTGACAATCAATTTGAAATTCAAAAAGCAATATTGTACCGAAAACATATATTTCCCACCAAATTCACAAATGTTCAGAGATCTTAAGGGGCTTCTCCAATTCCTCTAGGAGGAAGTTTACCATCTAAGCCCACCATTCTGTCTCACTAGAATGAACCCATGTCAGAGCTCTAAAGTCTTGAGCGGGGAACTCTCCCTACACAAAGATAAATTTGCTGACGAACGTGTACGCCAGTTTAGCAAGCTAACCAAAAAGATGCTCTTTCTTAACTGAACCAGGCTTCAAAGGCATAAAGTAATTGAAGCCAGCCGGTTGAACACCACAAGGAGTAAGATATCCAGAAGCAACACCATCTTGTTCCTAGACAAGCTCACAATCCATAGATCGCAGAAAGGAAGCACATTAATAGTAAGAGATTGGCCACATCCGCTCCAGATTTGGCAGAAATAGGCGACGATCATCGACAATACGCAGCCACTTGTAATTCCCTTCAAACATCCGCTTAGGGTCTATGTCAAAAGAATCTCCAAAGAGAAAAGTTGGTTTCTTTAAAACTTTACGCTAAGTTGTCTCAAACTTAGCATCTGTAACCAGAGATCTGAGGGTTTCGGGAGAAGCTTGGGTGGTAAGTTTGGCCTTTTTTTTGTTAGTATCCTGGAATATAGGATACTCTTAATGGAAATTGAAGAGTTTATTCTTCTCTGCACCTCCTGCATGACCGAAGTAATGATTGAAGGAAAGAGGCTCGGTGGAATAGTGCACTACAAAGTGAAGAGATAACCAGTTAGTGTGCAACTAATGATAAGTCTGAAAAGATCTGATTTTAAAATGCAGGGTCCAGATCTACGTTGTAAATTTCAAAACGCAGGGTCTAGACCTGCATTGTAAATTTCAAAACGCAGGGTCCAGACATGTATTGTAAATTCAAAACGCAGGTTCCAAAATCACATTCTAATTATCAAACGCAGGGTCTATGCCTTTGTTCTAAACTTCAAAACGTAGGTTCTCAACCCGCATTCTTAATTCCAAACACAGGACCCAAAACTGCTATCTAAATGTCAAATGCAGTGTGACGCCCCACGGTTCACACAAGGCTACAGTACAAGGTAAAACCCAAATGGTCAAACCTGTCATGCACCCATGCAGTGCATCAACACATTTCACCAATCATAGTAATATCCTCTAGTGGAATCAATAAAGAGTGAAGGTACAAAACAGACAAAATGAGGAAGTAAAAACAATAGACATGATATAGAAGGAGAGATCTCATAAATAAAAGAATCATGTCTCAACTGAAGTACATCTGATATCTGAACTAATAAAATGTCTCAACATGAATCAACTAAATCTCATACTAAGGCACTCTGCATTTATAAAATGAATACAGCTCTAAACTCTAAATAATGAATGTAACTATATAGTGGAGCTTCAGCTACTAATACTTATTAGACCCTAGAGGGGGGTGATTAGGGTCTAACAATTATATCAGAGCTTGGTGCTCTTTGCTTTAAGGTCTAATCACCTTAAGTTAAAGATCCAAGTTATCTTATTTTTGTGCTAATCTAGTTTTGTGATTTTATTGGTATCTTGCTTGCACATATATACATTATGGATATGCACGGTGCATCTAGTTTAGGTTATATCATTAATATTGCTCCTAGATTAGATATTTTTTCCTATACCCAATGGTGTGTTAGATTTAAACTTTTTGTTCGATCTAGACACTTCAATTTATGGAAAATTATAGATGATGCTTATATTGTACCCACTTCAGAGAAATCCAAGTGGAATAAAAATGATCATCATATGTTTACAATAAACAAGATTTTGTTAGAATAATTGTAAAATAACTTTGATTCATCTATGTCTAACAAGTTTGTTCATTTTGATAGTGCTTACACCTTATGCAAATTTATTAAAGCACATTAAGGGGACTTGGAGGTGATCCGACAAGCTTTAGAGGATCCCCCTTCAAGTTCATATGGAGCATCATGCACACGGACACTAGGCGATAGCCCTAGTGAGGTTTGCGAGTTTGAATCAATTAATGATTTATCTAGTGATGAACTTACTTGTGCAAGTAAAAAATTATTGCATGCCTATAACAAATTGCATAAAGATTTTCTTGACTTACAAAGCAAGTTGTTAATTTAGAATCCGACCATGAGTTGCTAGGTTTCAAATTTGATGTCATTACAAAAGAAAATACCTTGCTTAAAGAAAACAATGATATGTTAAATTTGAAAAATAAAAAATTAACCTCATCTATTTCTAGCTTAACTCATGAAAGAGATAATACCAAGTTAGAAGTAAAGAACATAAAAAATAATACTGCTTCTTATATAAATGACTATTTATGTTCTATTTCTAATAAAAATGCATATGTGCCTAATGATGAAGATTTGAATCTTGTGAACAAACGCATTTTATCTTTAGATTCAACTTCGAAAACATGCATTAATAATCATAAGAAGCTTATGAATATATGTGCTAAGTCTCATGCTACTACATCTAGATATCTCATTCACCATGTACATATATATAACAAAGTTTACAAATATTTAATTTGTGGTCGTAAAGGCCATTTATCTAGATTTTTCTATGATGCACACAAACATAAGAATACTAATGCTCATTGTGCATCTCATCAAGCTTCTTCATCACATGTACACACACATACAAAAAAAGTATATCATCAGCAAGCTCATGTGTATCAATGTGATCTTTGTGGTCATTTTGGTCATTTGGCCAAGTATTGTTTTGATTTAAAAAGAAAATCACGTTTGCCAAATGTTTCTAGTAGACCATATGTTTTTGAACGTGATATTTATAGTAGATTTGGCCATTTGGCGAAGTTTTGTTATGATTTGAAAAAATATTCAAACTTACAAATTTTCTCAAGTAGACCACCTTTGTTTAATGATGCTTCTTATTTGCAAAATAATTTTAAAAGATAATCTTTATTTGTAAATGATTCCCGTGCATGAGCTAATAGTCCATAAAAACAAATGGATCTCTTACATTGCACATATTGCAATCGGAAGGGTCATTTGAGTGATTATTGTTTTGACCGCGTTAGTGCACTACATGCGTCCAAGAGGGTTCATAACCCTAGGGCTTTGAGCTTGAAAGTTATGGGTCATATCCCTAAATCTTTTGGTACCAAGAATTCTTGGGTACCAAAACAAATTTGGTTTTTAATCCAACTATTTTAGTGTTTTTCTTTTTCCTTTTCTTTGTTTTGAAAATTATACTTTAATTTTTTGAACATGAAAACAATTCTTTTTATTGGTCAAATTCTTTTGTTTTCATGATTATTGGTTTTGTTTTGATGAGAGGTTTGTGTTTATATAACACCCCCGGGTTTATTGGGTGTTTATTCCCAAATCTTGTTTATCGGGTACTAAAAATCCTTATATGGGTTAGAACAAGCTTAAGAGCTTATATATTATTGCCTCTCTTGTATTTCTTTTGTCAAAAATTTGTTGTGATTTGTTCTTTTGAATTCATTATATAAGCACAAATAGATGATTCAAATTTCAAATATGCTTTATAATATATTCTATGAGTGGTATGATCAAGTTCTTCAAAGAAAATTTTATTTATTGATCAAACATCATTTTTGGGCTTAAAATTTGATTTATGATTTCATTTGGTTGATTTGTTTTTATTTGATAACCTTTTGCATGATTCTCATGTTCCTCTCTCTTTTGTATGTGAGTGGTGTTTAGTATATTTTTTATCTATGCTTGCTCACATATATTTACTTAGATCTTTATTGTATATATTCCATAAGGCATTTTGATAGGTGGAGCAATCCCTATATATCTTTTTTTTGTTATACTCACCCGTGCTTATTTGTAGGGGGAGTTTTCGCTCTCTTCATTCTTTTGTTTTCCCCTTTTTCATGTTGTCAAAGGAGGAGAAATATTATGAGTATAGCCTTTCTTATTTATATACATGATATATTCTAATTTATATATTCATTTCTTTCATGCATATATATCTCTTTTGTAAATTGTTTATCATCATCAAAAAGAGGAAGATTGTTGGCCTTCTTGTTTTGATGATGTTTAACAAACAATTTATGACTAATGTTATTTGTCTAGTGTTTGTAGTTTTTTATTTATTGTAGACAAATAATATGTTAGAGGTTCGATAGAATTGCGCCATAACGATCATATCAAATGGAGGTTGGCGGAAATAGCGGAGTGATGCAATGCAATTCAAGCTAAAGATTCAAGTTCAAGTTTCATCCGCAAGTTTACCAAATCGAGCTATATTAAAGACCTTCAAGCTTGGATATATAGTTTATAGTATTTGTAGTATAGGTTTATACTTGTGTGTTAATATCATAAGATTAATATTATACACACAATTTAATGGTTTATGTGTTTTATCCACAAAAGTTTTTGCAAACAAATAGATATATAATACTTATTTGTTTTATATGTGGATAAGTTATTTTGGTTTAGCTATATAGATATGAAACAATATATATCTTCATTTCCATATTTATGTGTTTCATATCTACTGAATTTACAAAAATATTATGTTTATGGAGTAAAGACTTATTTAAACTATTTTCATATCTTGTATAAGTCTGTAAATCCATCCTAAAGTGTTAGAAAGTTTTGTTTAGGTCATTTTGGCAAAATCAAGTTTTTAACATACTTATGTGATTTTGCAAAATGATAAGATTTTACATTTGGGAGATGCTTTTTGAAAACTAGTTTTGGTAGCATGTTTATTATCATGTCTACAATCATTTCTCAAAGTTTTATATTTTTTGAAATTTATTTGATATTTTTAAACCATGGTTTAAGTTGACATGTACTGTTTAAAATAGGCTGTGTGCATATCTTGAGTCGACTCATGAACAGTGTTGAGTCGACTCATAAACTATTATATAGTTTACATTTTATTTCTGATGAGTTGACTCATAACATCATGAGTCAATCCAGACAGGATGAGTCGACTCATGCCTGTCATAAGTCGACTCATAAACTATGCTGGAAAGTGTGTTTTGTTTCTGATGAGTCGACCCATGACTTCATGTGTCGACCCATGCATGATGAGTCGACTCATGAATTTTATGAGTCAACCCATAAGTTGGCTTTTAGCCTATAATAGCTAGGTTATGAGTCGACCCATGATTTTTATGAAGTCGACCCATAAAGTGTTCGTTGCACAGTAACGACAATTTTCCAGCCTTGTCCTGTTTTGGGATTTTGATCTTTTTGCCTTGTTGTCTCCTAGCTTTGGGGTTCCTATAAATAACCCTACATATCCTCAGTTCTAATTACTTAAGAGAATGTTTTAAGAAATTTTAACAAGGGTTTAAGTTTCGTTTAGCTTCGTTTCAAGTTTGGTTTGTGAAGATACTTTCACAAGAGGAAGTGGAGATCAATTCATTGGTGGTTGAGCTTCAATTCATCTCTCTCTCTCTCTCTCGTCATCTAGAGAAGTTTTCCTAAACTCAAATTCTAGCTTTCATTTATAATTATTTATTGATTATCATTTCTACAAGCTAGTTTTTAATAATTGAGTTTAGTTTTGATTTAGTCATTATTTACACACACAACCTATTGAGCCTATTGTATTTACATGTAGGTGTAAATTTTAATCTCTCGAAATAGGGATTTTGTTTGTATTGATAAGAATAGCTTATTACAAACTAATAAATCGAAATTACAATAGAAGAGGAGGGAATGCCCTCCTTGTTTAACGTGGGGACTTTGGTAGCGATAGGACACCTCGCTCAGTTCTCGCACTGAGTCTGCTTTCCTTAGACGATTCGATCGAGGTTGCTGGTGAGCTTCAGTACGCAGTAAAAGCTCGTGTTTAAGCGAGTTCAAGTCTCTGAGTCTGGTGGCGATCAAGGCCTAGAGCTCAAGGATGATGGTCAGTTAACTGATTGTGTTAACCAAGGAACTGTTCACGAGCCAGTCAAATTCGAATGTCTGAATTTCTGAACCTTGAAACCTTGAACCCCTTTCCTGTAGTCAGGTGAGGTTCTTAAATAGAGGAGAGGCAACGTGGCCGCTCCCTGAATCATAGGATATGACCATGTACTATTGGGAGATACCATGCTTCTCATTTCTACTGTGAGCGGCCGTTTGAGGGGCTCGAAACACTATACCCTCCCTCTTTCACGTCATGGGAGTGGGAAGGCCCATCCTTGTACGTGACACTGTGGTTGCTAGATGTCTTGAGTTTGGCGAGTTTGCCAACCATCAGGCTTGACTCGTGCAGGCGAGTCAGGTACGCATGCGAGTCCACAAACTCAACTTATGCAGGCGAGTTGAACGTGCAAGCGAATCTAATGATACAGTGGACTTGACCAATCACTCGTACCGTAGACGAACACCTGATAGGCTTGGAGTACCTACAGCCCTCCCTTTTACGTCGTGGGAAGTGGGACGGTCCATCACTGTACGTGATACTATGGCTGCTTGGTACTTGAGCGAGTCTGACAAGTATGTTGGCTGTTTGACGACTTGCTTGATCATTCAGGCAAACTTAGGCTGTTTAACTCGTGCAGGCGAGTTAAGTATACATGCGGTACCCGATGACTGGAAAGATTTGACTAGCCACTAGTACCGTGAGCGGCTATTTGATGGGTTTGGAGCACCGTAATCCTCTCCTTCAAGTCGTGTAAGATGGGAAAGTCCATCACTGTACGTGGTACCATGACGGCTATGTACTCTGGCGAGCTTGTCTATCGTAGGCGAGTTTAGTCTTTGACTCGTGCGGACGAGTCGAGTAAGCAGGTGAATTGCCATCGTAGGTATGTAGGCGGATTTGGTGCCCATATGGTGCTGGCGAGTCAAGCATACTGGTGAGCCTAATCTTCGCATGGTGCAGGCGACTTGAATACGCAGACGGACTTCATGTTCATTTGCAAAGGTAATTTTTACCTCCTACAAGACCCCCTTCAAAGCTTTCAGACCTAAACCGATTTGCGTGTGGTCTGGAATACTTTGAATAAGGAGTTTCTGACAAATGTGGTGTGGATTTGATTTCCTCAACTAGGCCGAGATTTTTGGTTGAAACTCAAGCGGTACGATCGTGCATGAGCGAGGTTGGTGAAGTCCAAGTTTGACTTCTTCGGGCAAAATTCGGGCTCATAAGAAAGAGCTGCGTGTTCGTGGGGGAATTCCCACGCTTGTCAATTAAGATGACACCTCGTCTCCGTGCGTTTATCTTGAGATGTGGATCTGACGTCGCCTCTCCACCATGTGTCCGGAACTACCGAATTAGAACCGTTCGTTCCGCGTAGTTAGCAAATCTCGATGGTTGAGATCCTATGTATATGGTGTTGGTTCATCTCCTTTGTGGGAGAATCTATACACATGTAAATTCTCTTGTTCTAAACCACTTAGGGAGAACTCATGCTCACCAGATTCGTAATGGCTCCGAAAGTGAGAACACGAGCCGCGAAGGTGAAGGGGAAGGCCGTGCGCCCTTATCCTATCATCCTCTCGGACAATGAGGAGGAGGAGGCCACCTATGCTTCCCCCCCCACAGTCCTCTCAGTTTCCTTCTCCTGATGAGAGGGCTACCCCTCCTATCAAACCTAATGCTATGGTCCAGGTTGGTCAGGGATCCGTCTCTCCGAGCCCCGGGTCCGTGCAGGGCCTTCTTAGGCGGCTGGAGAATGCTATGAGGCAGGCCATCTCCATCATAAGCCTCAGTTGGGGGACTTATTCTAATTTCAAACCTTTCCTTATGGAATGCATAGCCAATCTCAAGCTCCTAGGTGAAGCCCGTGAGGCCTCGCGTCGTTCGGATATGGAATGCCTCATGGCTTCTGCGCTTCGAGCTGCTCCTGACGCACTTGGAGACTTTGTTGCGCGTCGACCCAGCACCGGATATGGAATGCCTCATGGCTCAGGCTCAGCTAAGAGGGGCGCAGGAGCAGGAGGCCCGAGAGAGGGGCTTATCGGAGCAAGGGGCTTTTGCCACACATCTACTCACCCGGCAGCGTCTTTTGAAAGCAGAGATCGACGCTTCGGCTTCTACCATCGCTCGGATGAAGGCCCAGCTTCAGGAGGAGGAGGAGACCCTTAAATGCCTATAGATTGAGAGTACAAGCATCTACGCTACCGTTAAGAGGGAGATGCGGGCCCTTCAGGCGCTCCATCAGATAAGCTCTGTTGTTGTCGCGTCCTTTGAGGCCAGTATCCGGAGAGAGGCGGAGGATCAAGTTCAAGCGGACAGGGTGAGGAAAATCGCCGCCGTTAAAGCTGAACTCATCTCTCTCAGTGGACTAGTGTAGGGTTTTGTTATGTCTTTGTTCCGAATGTATCCCCATAACTTTTTGACGCTTTGTTAAGTTAGACATGAATGGAATTATGCTTTCTTTTGTCTATCTATTGTCTTCTTTATATTTCGTGCGTATGTTTCCTCTTTGCTGATTGACTTTTGGGTCACGTGCCTACTAATTAAGACGACGTTAGCACGTATTTTCCCATTAAAGGTGGCGGAGTGGGGGATCCCCATTCTTCACGCCCGATCTGAGCCATTGGCCATAGATCGTGTTGGAAACTGATATATCTGTGACTGTTCGATTCGAACGGTTTGATCGAACGGGGGGCAATCGTCCCTGCTATGTGTATTTAATACCCCTCCCTCTGCCTGTCACATCCTTATCAAACAAGTTTTGGAGTAGGTACTCAACCCATTGTCCCTGTTTAACACTACTCGCTCGCTTACCGGTAATTTATGTACAGATTTGGAAATGGCACATTAACTCCCAATAAGTGTCATATATTGCCGAAACACCATTTTTCAAAATCCTCAACTCTTCACTCTCAAGAACAAACTCTTCATAGGACAATTCTCCAAAGGATAGCCCTGAGATCTCAAACATCTCTTGGAGTGCAAAACCAAATTCACCAACAGGAGCGAAAAAGGTGCCGGTATGAGGGTTGTAGAACTCCAGCATGGCGAAAAGGCCACTATAGTTTGGAGAAATCCCAGATTGAGTAGCCAATATCGAGATTCTCAGGTCAGAGATCCTAATAGGCTCCTCCAATTCCACTAGGATGAAATTTACCATCTGAGCCCACCATTCTGTCTCGCTAGAATGAACCCATGTTGGAGCTCTAAATTCTTAAACGGGGAACTCTCCCTGCACTGAGATAAATTTGCTAACGAATGTGTTCGTCAGTTTAACAAGCTCACCAACAGGATGCTCCTTCTTAACTGAACCAGGCTTCAAAGGCATAAAAATAATTGAAGCCAGCTAGTTGAACACCACGATGAGTAAGATGTCCAGAAGCGACACCACATTGTTCCTGGACAAGCTCCTAATACATAGATCACAGAATGGAAGCACATTGATAATAAGAGATTGGCCACATCCGCTCCAGATTTAGCAGAAAAAGGCGACGATCATCGACAATCTACAGCCACTTGTAATTCCCTTCAAACATCTGCTTAGGGTCCATGTCAACAGAATCTCCAAAAAGGAAGGATGGTTTCTTTAAAACTTTACGTTCAGCTGTCTCAAACTTGGAATCTATAACTAGAGATCTGAGGGTTTCAGGAGAAGCTTGGGTGATAAGTTTGGCCCTTTCTTTATTAGTATCCTGGAATATAGGATAATCTAAACAAAAACTGAAGAGTTTATTCTTCTCTACACCTCCTGCATGACCGATGTAATGATTGAAGGAAAGAGCCTCGATAGAATAGTGCACTATAAAGTAAAGAGATAACACGTTAGTGTGAAACTAATGATAAGTCTGAAAAGACCTGATTTCAAAACGTAGGGTCTAGACCTGCGTTGTAAATTTCAAAATGCAGGGTCTAGACCTGTGTTGTAAATTCAAAACACAGGTTCCAAAACCGCATTCTGAATGTCAAACGCAGGGTCTAGGCCTGTGTTCTAAATTTCAAAATGAAGGTTCTTAACTCGCATTCTAAATTCCAAACACAGGACCCAAAACTGTGTTCTAAATGTCAAGCGCAGGGTCAAGGCCTGTGTTCTAAATTTCAAAAGGTAGGTTCTCAACTCACATTCTAAATTCCAAACATAGTATCTAGACCTGCATTCTAAATTAAGAAACACTATGGATAATCTTTATGTTTTAATGGCGGAACGTGAGTTTTCACTCAGCGTTAATGGTATAAAATTTGTCAAAATAAGTTAAAATCACCCAAGCTTACCATTGACTAAAGGAGCCTGCGATGGCGGCATGATCGCCTGAGCATCACCTGTAGTCTTGGCCGACGGTTCACCCTGAGAAAGGGCGACTCTAGATTTAGATGTGGTTTTCTTCTGGGGAGCCATCTCAGTCTTGTTGAAGAAGATGAATAGGAATCGCTAGAGATTGAAAAGAAAATCTTCGTTGGGCACGCTGGAGAAGATGAACAGTGGCTAAAAGTCGGATGACTTTGATGTGACCCTGACGGTCTATTTATAGACAATGGTGAGCTGTCAAATCAGGATGAGATTTGAGGAGAAAATTCCACCCAAATGCAATCTATGCATTCATACTGAATCGGTTGAACTCTCAAACGCTTATTGCTGCAGCTCAGAATCAAAAAACACAGGGCTTCCTCGTGCGTTTCAACTCAAAAAAACACAGGGTCTTCTCCTACGTTTCAATTTCAAGAACACAAGTTCTGCTTATGTGCTAACTCGCCATAACCAACAGGGCTATTATACATCTTCACTGATGATATTGAGTTAGATCCCTCCCACAACTCATCCTTTCAAATGACTTAACATTCCAACCAAAATTAACAAGGATATTGTTGAAATCATTACCCCAGTTGAGCTAATCAAGAAAGGAAAAAAAAGTGGGTTCTAATAAAGTTTCCCCCCTTACCAAACTTAGGCTTATGGATCTCTCTGTATGTGACAACGGATCTATCTTCAGCCCAGAGGTTCTCAACCTCATTAAGGATGACCTCATTAACAAGTTTATAGCTGGTGTTTATATGGTTGTTTTGCTGTCTTTAGCTCTCTCTTATCCAATTCTTGTAGCTACGCCCCATATGTTCGTCGATGCCACTAAGAACGTCATTACTGTTGTTATCAACACTAAATACACCCTCATACAAGGTGAAGGAGTATCTTAATGATCCAAGAAAATTTTTTATTGCTATCGCCCCTGTTGCATTGGCTGAGAATGTTGTTATTCCTTGTTGCTAAAGAAAAGGAAAAAGTCGATCCTACTAATGGATCTAACAATGATGACTTAGGCTTTAGCTTTAGTTCATTATCATCAAGACCCAAAAGTTATCTTATTTGGTTTAAGGAGATCAGAACCACCTTAACTACTTCTACGTGTTCGTCGGGAGTGTGAGTTAAATCTTTACTAAAGGAAATCTCAAGGAAGCTAGCAAAGAAGATGCTAAATACAGGAAGTAGAACTGTGACATGCAACAAATTTCTACAATCAAGTTCATGATACTTCAAAGCAAATATAGTGAACCGTCATTCAACAACAGATCTCAAACCAATTTGGGGATTCAAAGTATTCCAAAAATTTGTTCCAGTCAACTACGAACTATCGAAAACTTTGGAGGGGGTTCAGTAAGCTGTCTAAAAATTACTACAAATAGCTAATCCTTAATAAACACCAAGGATGGAAGCTACAATCTGATAACCTCTGCATCGACAACTCGATAATAAAGGTTATAGTTAAATGACTTTCATATCAATAAATAAATGCTACAATTAGAAGTTTTTTATGTAGATCGAGAAAGTTACAATTCGATGACCTTCACAACAACTGATAAAAGTTCTGATTTAGTAGTCTTCACAATCAACAATGAGAGTTAAAATCTGATGGCTCTCACATTTTAAGGAGCTAAAGCAAAAATTATGAAATAATAATTTTTGTAACCCTCTGACAAAAGAGATCACATGTCAATGATCTCTTTAGTCCAAGATGTAGATTTCATCTCTGCATTCTAGAAGAGAAACTAAATGGCCACATTCAAGAGTCAAAGCAACGCAGCTCACAATCAACGGCAAACATAGTTCCTAAAAGCTACCAACACAGCTTCCAAGAATTGCTCAACATAGCTTCCATCCGTTGCCCAACACAGCTTCCATCCGCTGCTCAATGCAACTTCCAAATGTTGCCCAACGCAGCTTCCAAAAACTGCTCGATGCAGCTTCCATCTGTTGCTTAACACAGCTCCCAACTGTGCCTAACGTAGCTCCTAAACTGTTGTATTTAAACCTAGAATTCCTGACAGAACACGGATTCTACATTTGACTCAACCAAACACGAGCTGAATGGTTTCAAAATCATTTTCCACGATTTGAGGGTATCACTCCCCCACTTAGGACAGATTTTAGGGGTCAGTTACATCCCTTAATCCCCTACATATAGCTAAAAATCAGCTAAGATCGGATCTTTTTTGGCAGAATATAAAAAAGCTGGATTTTGAGGAGATCGGCATTATTATTCTCCTAGAAATCTTCTTCAGCAACAGAAATCCTTAGAGATTTGGTACTTAGCTTATTAATTGATTTTTCAGTTCAAATTAACTCTGTTACAGAGTTTAAACTCGTTTTGAGTTCTAAAATTTGTCAATAGTTATCTTAAAACTTGTCTCGCAAGTTTCATTAATCGTTCTAGTAAAGTGAGACGGTCAAATCATTAACGAGAAGCAAACTCGACGCGAGTTTCGAGGGAGGTATCTCATCGCTACCGTGAAGAACCTAGTTTTAAACAAAGGAAATGATCTTTGTCGATCTTTCTCTCCTTTGTAAATCGAGAGTCCGATACAAGAAGATTATAATTTTTTTCTATGTTAGTTAGAGAGAATTATATTGAGGGAATTGTATTCATTCTTTGTCTAAGCTAGTTAGAGAGATAATACAATAAAACATATTCTCAATTGTCTTCTTACAAATTTCCCACAAACAACGAGTGCACATTATAAAGAATATATCAGATCATATAATGCTATGTTTGCTTTTACCTCGAGTGGAGAAAAAATTGATAATACAATCAACAATGACCGAGACCCATACTATTTTTGTTTAAATGGACAGAATCATCACGGGATTGGATCACTCAAACCCATTCCTAGAAATAGTCCAAAATTCCTACAATTGTACATTTATGATACAGACAATAAGATTGCAAATCGATGGAAGCTATTAATGGCTCAGAATAATTGAAAACTCAAATTGTGCATGGACTTCTAGCAATGTTAGATACTTATAATGAATTAGTTAAAAGTACACGAATGGTACGTGACCGAATTGATGAAGCTGATTTAGTACCAGTGAAAATGGTAATGAAAGCTTCAAGGAGTGGGGATGGTCGGGTGCAAAATATGCCAAAGTCTTCAGAAATAATCGGTTTGATAGTTAGTGACATTGAGGAAATGATTAGCCATCGAGATATTGTCATTGATAACAGAAGTTTTGGATTGACAAGAATTAGTGATTTATACCCAAGTTTTACGACATTACAATACCCTTTATTATTTTCATATGGGGAAGATGGTTATAGATTGGGTGAAAATTTGATACAAATAGGAGAGACAGATTATAAAAAGAGAAAATACGTCACAATGATGGAATATGGAGTTTTTAGAATTCGACAATGCTTGCATGAAGGACATACATTGATAAGATGTGGAAAATTATTTCAAAATACATTGTAGACATTGCAACATGCACAGAAGATGATAGACTTCACTGGGTAAAAAGGAATCAGAGCAAGATAAGAGCAGAGCTATATTGTGGATTGAAGGATGCAGTGTTCAGAAGAGATATAGAAGGTTAGCATGTTAGGCATAGAATTATTTTACCTTCATCTTTCATTGGAGATCCAAGATACATGACCCAAAACTATCAAGATGCCATTCCTCTTTGTCGTGTTCTGGGGAATCCTGATTTGTTTATCACTTTTACATCAAATCCAAAGTGGAAGGAGATAAAAGCATGCTTAGATAAAATTGGTGGTCAGAGAGTAGAAGAAAGACCTGACATTGTGGCGAGAGTATTCAAGATAAAGTTGGACCATCTCATGGAGGATTTGCAAAAAAAGGAGCATTTCAGTAAAAGTCAAGCATGTTAGTATTCAAGTAAAGGACTATTAAATAAACTATGTTATGATAATACATAATGTAAGTAAACCTATTGTTTATTCTATTATTAATACAAGCTTTATTATGTGCTCATGTCTCATTTTATTTTGTAAAGCCCTAAAATATTTACAGTTCCTGGACATTTGAGAATATTTATAAGGAAAATCTTTTTTGAAAAATAGTAGTATTTAATATTATTATAACATTGTTATCTTTTGTGTAGTGCTGTAATCTACAAATGACAACAAAACATTTACAAATGTTTAGCTATACAAACCAGTTCTATAACTAATAAATTTATGGCCACATACTTGCACACTATTTTCTAAGACTATAATCAAAACAAGCTAATTTATTTATAATTATGATGTAATGAATGCTATGAATTTATAACATTTGTGCAGTCTAATAACAAATCTTTTCTTCAACATATTTCATGAAGTGGTGTATACAATATAATTCCAAAAAAGAGGTCTTCAACATGGTCACTTATTACTATGGCTAGATGTTAAAAATAAGTATCCAACACCTTCTTTGATTGACAAGATTATTAGTACAGAAATACCTGATAAAGAAATTGATCCATTGGGATATGATGTAGTAAGTCGATTTATGATACATGGTCCTTATGGTAAAGGAGTGACATCGGCTCCTTGCATGCAAGATCAAAAGTGTACCAAGCACTTTCCAAAAAGGTACATTAGTGAAACAATTATAGAAGAAAGTGGTTTTGTAATATATCGGAGAAGAGCAAATGATGATATATGGGTGCTGAAGAATGGGAAAAAATTAGAAAATGGTTATGTTGTACCTTATAATCGCAAGTTGTTAGTCAAGTATCAAGCACACATTAATATTGAATGGTATAATCAAGGCCGATCAATCAAATATATGTTTAAATATATAACTAAACGCCCAGATCATGCTTCCATATCACTCCAATCATCAAAGATAGATGCAAATACGTCAAAACTTTATCTGCCTGTAGATGAGTGTTTGTGGAAAATTTGAAGTAAAAAAGACAATGAAGGAAAAATTGATTTGTATTCCTTTGATCTCAATTACAATTGGATTTCCTGATTACAAAAGAGATGAGAATGATCTGGATTCTCCCCTTTGTTTAATTCTGGGTTCTTCACGGTGACGATGAGATGCCTCCCTCGAATGCTCGCGTCAAGTTTGCTTCTCGTTGACTATCCGAACGTCTTGATTCACTGGAACGTGGTCTTCTCCTCACGATTTGACGTTGTGGAGAACTTGTATGGTAAGTTTGAAACTTTGACCGAGTTTAGAAGAACTTGTAGAGCAAGTTAGAAACTCTGGACGAGTTGATAACTCAGATCGAGTTTAACTCTGAACGAGTTTGAACTCTTGAAAAAGAGTTGATTTGAACCGAAAAGTTGGTTAATAAGCCAAGGGAATGCTCCAAGGACTTTGTTGCTGCAGAAAACTCCAAGATGCCCGATCAAGGATCCCCAAAAAGTCAACCAAAAAGAGGATCCGAACTCAGTTGAGTTTCCCACTATTTATAGGGGATTTTAGGGGTGTAACCGCCCCCCTTAAATCTCTCCTTAATGAGGGTTTAATGGGGTGTAACTTCCCTCCATAAATCTCTCCATGATAGGGTAGTGATCCCCTTAAATCTTAGGGAGAAAACGGTTCTGGAACTGTTCAAATCGTGCTTGAACGAGTCAAACGCTGAAAACAGCGTTCTGGGCCCGAACTGTGCGTTTCTGGACCTGAAACACAGAGTTGGGCCTGTTTTAGGCTGAAAACGCACAGGTCGCGCTGCGCAGATATGAACTCTACGTTTTGGACCTGGGACGCAGAGTTGGGTTCTGCATGAACTGTGCGTCTCTTGACCTGGGACGCAGAGTTGGGTTCGGCATTAACTGTGCGTCTCTGGACCTGGGACGCAGAGTTGGGTTCTGTATTAACTGTACGTCTCTGGACCTGGGACGCAGAGTTAGATTCTGCATTAACTGTGCGTCTCTGGATCTGGGACGCAGAGTTGGGTTCTGCATTAACTGTGCATCTCTGGACCTGGGATGCAGAGTTGGGCTCCGCATGAACTATACGTTTTTGTCGTTGGACGCAGAGTTGAACTCTGCGTTTTAAGTCCACGAACTCTGCGTTTTTGATTCTCAAATGCTGTCACGACCTCTGTGTTTTGAGTTTAGAACGCGGGCATAACCTCTGTGTTTTGAGTTTTGGATGCAGAGGTGAGCCTCAGGTGGGCTCAGCGAACTTCAGCCTAAGTCCAATGTTCAGACGAAGTCCAGTCTTGCAGACGGACTTCAGAACATAACTTGCTGCGAAGAACATGTCATAACTTTCAAACCGTAAGTCGGAATTAGACGAATTATATATGAAAATCGGCTATCTCGACAAGACGGAGCCGACCAAACCGACCCCATTGGGTTCGGTTTGCTTTGTCAATTTTGCTAAATTCCTTACGGTTTGAGAGATATCTGCATTTTAATATGAAGAGACCGTTAATTTGTAGTCTCATTTGCTAGAGCGTTGCAAAGATCGTCACCTTGTAACCTTCGTCTTGGCTCCTTGAAAATATGAAAGTCGTCAGATTGTAACTCCCGATGTTGATTGTGAATACTATTGATTAGAGCTTCCATCAGTTGTTGCGCAGGTCGTCAGATTGTAACCTTCATCGATCCATATGAAAGTCTTCAAATTGTAGCCTTCTGGAAGCCGTCGAATTGTAACTTCCATCATCAGTATTTGATGGGGATTAGCTATCTGTTGTGATTTTTAGACAGCTTACAATGAGATACGATACTATTTGAATTGAAGATATTCTACACTAAAAGCCATGTGGAGAATTTATGGATTTGACATTCACCATAGATTTCCTGTAGTGAAAAGACCTCCATTTCATCTGCGTGAACAACAACCCATCATTTACAAAGACATTGATAACATGAGACAAATTATAAATCATATTGAAGATAATCAAAAAAAGTTCATGGGATGGATGGAAGCAAATAAATTATACACAGAAGCAAGGAAACTAACATATGCTGAATTCCCATCAAAATTTCTATGGAAAACAAATGAATGAAAAATGAAGATTAGGGAAAAGGGACAAAGTATAGGCAGAGTAGTTAATCCATATCCTACAAAAGGTGAGAGGTTTTATCTACGCTTACTTTTAAACACTGTTCGAGACCCTACATGTTTTGAAGATATCCTTAGGCATGATGGCATTGTTTATGATAAATTTAGAGAAATATGTACCGCTTTGCGATTGCTAGAAGATGATATGGAATGGTAGTATGTGTTGACTGAAGCATCATATACTGCATCAGGCCGACATATGAGACAAATGTTTGCAAACCTTCTGCTATATTGTTAAGTTGTTAACTCACAAAAATTATGGGAAGATAACTGGAGGTATCTTGCAGAGGGATATTAGAAATGCAAAGGAGATTGCTACGTATGTCAAATTTGATAATGTCCGATCAACAATTGTAAAATCAAACTCTAGCAGAAATTGAGTACTTACTGCGACAAATTGGTAAAAGACTCAGTAAATTTAATAGAATGCCATAGTCGGACAACAATTTAATGAAACGTTGTATAGATAAAGTAATTGGTGAAGAATTAAACTTTGACAGAGATCAACTAAGAGAAGAACATGACAAGCTCTTTAAAGGTATGAATATCCACCAGAGGAGAGTCTATGATGAGGTAATTAAATCTGTAAATAACAAGGCAGGTGGACTATACTTTTCGTATGGACATGGAGAAACTAGGAAAACTTATGTTTGGAAATCCATAATAACAAGACTAAGATCTGAAGGCAATATTGTTTTGGCTGTTGTAACATCTGGCATAGCATCTGTGTTATTACCTAAAGGAAGAACGACTCATTCAAGGTTTTAAATTCTAATTTTATTGAAAGAATATTCAACATGCCGAATCAAACCAGGAACTCATGAAGCTAATTTGATGAAGAATTCAAGTTTAATTACATGGGATGAGGCACTAATGGTTTACAGGCATGCTTTCGAAGCGGTAGATCGTACACTATAAGACATTTTGGGAAGCCAAGATGAGTTGGCTCAAAACAAACCATTTCGAGGGCTAACAGTGGTTCTAGGTGGAGATTTTAGACAAATATTGTCAATATTGCCAAGAGGTAACAAGCATGACATATTGAATGCATCAATTAGAAGTTCAAAATTATGGAATGAATGCAAATTATTTTCTTTGACACAAAACATGAGGCTACAACAAATACAATCTGAAGACAACGACATGATAATAGATGATTTCGGTAGATTGGTGCTTAATCTTGATAGTGGTGACTTGCAATCAATAGAAGATGCATCTAATACTGATGAGCCATTAATTGAGATACCAAAAGAATTTATCATTTGTTCAACTGGAAAGCCAATGGATGATATTATATCCCAGACTTATCTAAATCTCCTAGAAATTCTTTCTAATACAGACTATTTACAAGAGACAGCAATCTTGACTCCATGGAATGAAAATGTAGATATTATAAATAACATCATTTAAGAAAAAATACAAAGTGAAGAAGTAATTTACTTAAGCTCAGATTCCATTGACACTTCTCCAAATCTGCAGGAAAATGAAGCAAGTTACCCTATAGAATTCCTTAATTCATTAACATTTCCTGGAATGCCAAATCATAAAATAAAACTAAAAGTTGGGACTCCAATCATGTTGTTGCATAACCTAAGTCCAACAGAAGGTCTTTGCAATGGCACGAGGATGATAGTAACACAATTGCTAAAATAGATTATAGAAGCAAAAATAATCAGTGGGTCTAATATCGAAACAAAGCACTTCATTCTAAAATGTGTCTTGACAAACACTGATTCAAAATGGTCATTCCACAAGAAGAGATGGCAATTTCCAATCAGACTATCATTTGCAATGATAATAAATAAAAGCTAATGACAGACATTAAATTTTGTGAGATTATACCTTCCAAAGCCATGTTTTACACGTGGCCACTTGTATGTAATTGACTCTAGATTTACTTCACTGAAAGGGCTTAAGATTTTGATAGAGAATAAGCATGAACAAAGCGAAAACTTTACAAACAATATTGTTTACAAAGAAATTTTCAACAATTTACAAACAGGTATAACTTTTAAACATTGTATAAATTTAATTTTATAATATTCAATAATAGATTTTGAAACGTTATATAGCAACTCTTCATTTCTGCAGTATAACATTAAATGCTATAAAAGATATTGGCATTAATAAAGAGTTAAAGAAATTTATTTGTTATATCACTGCATTATCACTCATATTTACAATGATATATTGATGCTGCCTAACTGATGAAATCATATTTACAATGCAGATTAAAAGACACATAAAAGTTGTTTGCTACATAGACGACCACTAGTTAAAAAGTGACAGACAATGACGCAAGCATTAAAGTGGGGGTGAGTACAATTTCAAAATAAAGGAAGAGCCAAGGCTATGAAAGTTAGACATCAAAAAAGTTGGTGAAAGTGTCATTATTGCAACGTTATATGCTACACAAATTGTAAAATGAATGCTCTCTTAATTCATGGGCATAACGTTCATAACAGTGTGTTAGTACACAACATTGGTAAAGATGAGGTTGTCAAGCACTGTGAAGTACAAGTTTATTTACTTTAGTTAAATCAAAATCCATGATCTAAACAAATCATATATCACTTTGCTAGTTTCTTGTCATGATTTTATATTTTCATGAAGTAATTTGGCTCAGCTTTTGGTCTTTTGTCAATATTTACTGCCTCAAATGAAACTTAAAAAGTCACATATATTGCATTCTAATAACGTAGTAAACCACACCACGCCTTGCTATGAACAGTGTAAATTACTTTCAATATCGTTTTATTGACCTTAAAATTAATCAAAACTCCAATTTAGTTCAAACAATCTCAAAAACTGTAAAATATGAATTACAAAAACAATAATAACAACCCAAATAGGCAATCAAACTAAAACAAATGTGTCACAAAACTAAAATAAATATACTTGAAATCAGCATAAAAGCATGAAAACAAAAACTATTCCCACACAACATACAGTTAAACAAGATCAAGATCAGCTACAAAATACATGATTAATTACTGTGGCTCAGAATATAAATTGATGGGTCATAATAGATTGCCTCTCCTATAAAAGTATGATGATGCGATGTACGCTGCTATTATGAGTGATTACCTCACCCAAACATTATAATATCCATGTAGGTTGCATTCCACACAAAATAGTATCGCTTAAACATTACATAATTAATATAGAATGCATTCTCAATTTGTTATCGACATCATTGCCTATATAAAAGAACTTAAATCAACTACTTACAAATAGATTAACATGCATAATAAATGGCAAATACATTAATGACAAACCTAAAATAAATAATAACATGCCATAATAAGATGCGAATAAAATTGAAAATAAATCATCTACTTACTAAGAGATTTACATACAAATTATCAGAAAATTTCAAATGCTTATGGAAATAAGAAGGCTCAAGTAAATTAATATTTTACCACGAATGACAGATTCAGTTGCTTAGAAAAAAAATTTACATGCAGCTTAAAAACGGCATAGATCTTCATAAAAAGCATAAATTTTATTAATCAAACAAGTACTACTGTAATACACCATAATCTAAAAAGATTCCCTAAAGTAATAATTTTTTAATTGCATAATAAGAAGGAATGGACTAAACTGGGGTTTTTTCCCTCAGAGGAAGAGATGGCCTAAATTAGGGTTTTCTCCGACTAAAAAAATAGACGCATCTAGAAAAGAGAACGACAAAGAAAAAAGCGATGAACTTAATGAGGGTTTTTTCTGGAGGAAGGGATGAACTACTTTCGGTTTTTCTCTGAGGCAAGGATTCAACGGATCTGAAAAGGAGAACGACGAAGAGGAAAGGGATACACTTAATGAGCGTTTTCTCCCAGGCAAGGAATCAACGGGTCTAGAGAGGAGAAGAATGAAGAGAGTATGTATGGACTTAATGCGCGATTCTTCCGAGGCAAGGAATCGACGGGAATAGAAAAGATAACGACAACTTTAGAGGCTTTTACAAATAAGTCATTGACGTTTGAATAAATGACATCTAAGTCCCTAGGTTATTGACAATTAAGTCATGGATCTATAACATAATTAAGATTTGCATCAATCTCTGCATTATTTATCAGTAATATACAAATTGTTATTTACAATATGTCATATTATAATATTCAATAATTGAGGGATTAATTGTACTATTAAATAACAATTAATTTAATTTATGCACATTGTGTACTTCAAGTTTCACGGTTAACGAGGTTATTCTGTATGCTAAATTCTATATGGGTAGACATAATATTATCGTTGATAAATACAGATTTTCGGCTAGCTCGTGCTTGGCACGAGCCATAATACTAGTGTGTGTGTCTATATATATATATATATATATATATATATATATATATA